>JAODJU010000036.1:1565462-1586653 GCA_026776725.1 Gnathonemus echidnorhynchus | reverse complement strand
CTTATGGAAGGTTGCGGTAGTAATACAAATATTACAATTTCTTAAAAAGTATAAGAGGTAACTTAAATTTTTTTATGGAATGATATAAAAAACATGTTATTTGAGGAATATCTGGAATATGAAACGATAACAACTTTTCATTACAAAGATATTGCAAGAAAACGACATCACCGGGTCATTTTTGACCCACTTGTGCATCCTAGGGTTAATGAGTTCCAGTCACAGAGTACTCAACTGGTTGGTTGAAACAAAACCTTGGTCTGGATCTGTACTTTCTGGATCTCAAATTTCCACCTCTGGTCACAGGGACACAGCAACCAGCATAGTACTGGTGATCTGTAAATTACTGAGCTACTGAAATGCAAACAAAGAGCTTTCAAAATGTACAAAGCACTAATACATGTCTCCCCCACCCTCAAACTGCAGCCTCACTACAGCCCAGCACCCTGGCTGCCAAAGGTGTGCATTTCACTCAAGGCTTCACTGCATGATTTGGTTGTACATTTTGAAATTGTGTTATGTATACGTAGATATTTATTGCTAATGTACGTGCTCTGTTCAGTATTTAAATCCTGGATTGCATCTTTGGTCATTTTTATTTCTCTTTTTTAACGCTATGGGTATTTGCTATAAAATACTGCTGAACTACTAACATGCCTTACGTGAGCTGATGTGGACGAGGGGTGAGGTCTCCGGTGAGGAAACGAGAAATCACCAGCTGTATCCTCTCTTTGGAAATAAATATGAATGTGTTCAAGTCCGCTCCGTTATTTCCTGCCAGGCACAGAAAATATCTGTAAAGCTGGACCCCCTCCACACTTATCTTGGAGGTCTGTGTGTGAAATGTATTAATTTGGTTGCTTATCGGACTCCCCCTGCCCGGAGCGACATCCATTTATACAGGTTAAATTGATTTTAAGCAATCGGGGTTACTAAAGGATTTAACAGAATTGGTTCGCAATTGACGTCTTTTGGGTAACTGTAGTTAATCGACACTAAATCCATCAATAACAGAAGCTAAACATCTTTTGTATCGGACGCTCTATCGATTATGAAGCCAATATACATATAATATATTGCTGCTTAAATATTTGTTTAGTGATTGATCACTATACATTCGATACTACCGGAGTTGTAAGCGCGGCACTTGTCTTGGGGGCGGTGCTTGTGACCGGACACCGAACTTGTCTCGCCCACGCCCCGCCCCCACGACTCGAACCCCCTGCTTCGGCCGGGGCGCCATGGGAAGCGGCGGCGCTGTGCCATCCAGCCTGCGGTGCGGGACCCGACCGGGACATGTCCGAGAGGTAAGTCCGGGATCTCTCCCCAAAGGCGAGGACACCGGCTGCGCTTTATCATGATTTTAATTTTAAACACGTCCCACGCTGTGTATAACCGCACGAATCCTTATCAGTACGCTTATCTTCAATACTGTTGATATCGTGTGACTTTCCGTATAAATTGAGTAAAACCAGAATTTCTCTGTGCAATTCTCCGTGTGGGGTATCTTAACAAAAGTCCCATAATTATCGAGTTCAGCGAGCGATTCGGAGGTATCTAATGTCCTCGGCGTCCTTTATACCGTTATAGATTACACCTGCTCAGGTGTCCCGCTGTTATGGCTACGGCCCTAATCCGGGGTTCACCGTAACTCTAACCAGCCGAAACGGCATGGAGGCGCTTGGTAGCCTTTCCAGTCGGGTTCTGTGACCGCGGTCCGCTATTTTAGGGCGTTTCGGCTGCATTTACTGCTTCTGCAGTATGTGATATATGGTTTGATGTGCGTGTTTATTATTATGTAGAACACTTTGATAATACATGGTAAATATGCTGATAAAGCCTATATAGCCTAAATAACCACATACGTTGAAGGATGTTTAACAGCACCGGTATGGTGACAGAGTGGCCTTCCTCCTCCCTTAGGTCCTCAGGTGTGATAACCAACGGCAACAGTTTCCAGAAATCCAACACCTCTCAGTCCTCTGACCTCGGAGACTCCGACTCTCCCCTGGCCCGAATATCCAGGGAGAGGGTCTCTGCCGAACTGAGTCCAGATTCCGGCATCGTTGTCACACCCGTGAGTTCCCCAATCTACCCGCCTTTAGCTGCAGGGGGCGACAGATCACCCCTACGAAAATGCCACGTGCAAAACACCCCAGCTGTTTCCTTTCTGGCTTAATCCGATTCAGATGAATCTGGCGGCACTCCGGTGCTGCGAGTAGAGAAGCATTATCCCAGCTTCTCTTTCCGTTTTCATGTCTGAAAGCTTTTTTCTGTTTCACGTCAGTTACCCTCCAGCAGATTCAAGTACCTCTCTTGGCAAAAGTTAGATGAGAATGGCGTCCAAGGAAACCAGCTGATCTGCCCCAGGGTCAGAGAAGGTGAGGCTGGTGCCATTTCTCCAGCCTGCCCATGCAACACTTTCATTAAATAACATTGGCGATGTAGTTTGGCATTGTGCGTGTAATACTCAGGGCCGCCAGAGGGGGAGCTCTATCTGAGGGAACAGGAAGGTTTCCATGAGGATGTGAGGAGCAGGAGGAGGGCAGGCGAGAAGGAGAGGTGGAAGGAGAGGCTGCAAGAGAATTGGGAGAATTGTGTGGTGAGAAACACATCTGTCCTCACTGTGTCCCCCCTGCCAGCTCCCAGCATGACACTGTGTCCTGCCTGTCACCTCCCAGTGTGTCACCGAAAACTGCCATTTGTGTAACAGGCCAAACAGTCCACAGCGTGCACTCCTGTCTCTGTAACTGGATGTGTGTGGGATCCCGCCCACATCTCCCACCAGGAGCTGAACCTCTCCTTCCAGGACCTGGGTGATCCATATCAGTCAGAGAACTTCTTCCGGATCCTGCGCCGGCTGATCCGTGTGGAGAAGCTCCAGCTGGTGGACAACGCACTGAGGGACCTGAGTTCTATCCGACTGCCAAGGTACGTTTCTCAGAAGGAATCTAGCGAGAATAATCTGGAAGTTTAGTGAACTTGTGGGTTTCTTCCCTCATGGAAATTGAAGAATTCCACGTTTGTCATGTGACGCATTTTTCAGGTGCAAAAGCCTAAACTTGCACAGGAACTACCTGACCTCAGTCCGGCAACTGCCAAAGATCCCACAAATCCAGCACCTGGTCCTGTCGGAAAATGGCATCGAGGCCCTGGGAGAGCTGGTCCTGCTGGGGACCACACCTTTGCACTCCCTGACGCTCTGTCGGAACCCCTGTGCCTTCCTGGAGGACTATCGAGCACGGTAATCGGGGGCGGGTCGACATTTTATATGATGAGTCGAAATTAAATTAAGCTTTACTTGGCATTTGTACCAGTATGAGGAAAAAGTCCATTAGATCTTGCTCTCCTTTTTGAAAGAGACACATCTAGAGGTGAGAGTGGAGTTTGGGGTCAGAGCACAGGGTCAGTCATCTGGCCAGTGCCTCTGAAGCATTTAGACTAAAATATGGCAGATTGTCTCTGCAGGTCAGTAAATGAACATTATAACGAGCGTTGTTTCTCAGTATGGTCAAACGCAACGTGGATCTCAAAGCCTGGATCATCTTCAAAGCATCTGACTTCGGTGTTGTCGGGAAGCTGTGGTTATGGTGGGTGGCGTTTCAGCTGCTTACTGGAGTCCACTAACGGTTTCCCCTAAAATCCACGTCCCTCCTGCTCCCACAGCGTGTTCTCCTGCCTGCCAAAGCTCAAAGTGCTCGACGGGATCCCCAAACTGCCAGAAGACTGCAGCCCTCGCAGTCCGCCTGCTCCGTCACGAACATGCACCATACTGTGAGCTGGGTCTATATCAGCTGCTACCCGCCGATGGTCCAGACCCTTCAGAGACGTGGCCTCAAAGAGAATCTCCTGATCTCCAGCCCGGCAGTGTCGCGATTTCTGTCGTCTCCCAATCATGTAACATTAGAGGTGCAGAATGCAGTTTAGCAGGTGAAAACATCCGGATTTAGAAGCTTAGGCCCGTCGTGAAGATTTTGCTAGCCGTTCTGTGTAGGTAAATGCCACTGCTCATTAAAAACATCTTTCAAACGAACACTTGTGATCATTTCTCTGCTCCTCTTCTGTGGTGACATGACATGATTCCTGATCTCCCAGCAGGCAGATAAAATCAGTCACACGATACTGATACAATGTCATCGGGACAGAGTCACAATATACCCATGTAAACACAAGGTATTTCAGCCTTCTCACTCTCTCACACGGCCCTTTTCTCACTTCACTGTGTTCAACACATTTAAACACCATCTCAACCCAAAGAGACACTATGGCTCCAGTCACTAGCTTGACCCAAAATGCATTTGAAAAGCATGTTGAGTATTTTGTTTAAACGTTGTTCATATCACTTCCACTCGAAAGCTGACCTGGTGATCGGAGACTGTGGCGATCATAGCTGGGCAAGCTTCACACCCCAATCCCGCAGCCCCCCCCATCTTCAATTCCAGTTTTCATTTCATCTCAGACATTGGGCGCCGGAGGGGGGGGGCACTAGCAGTAAGCATTGCTGGGGAATACCCCCTCAGAAGACGCTGCCCTTGCTCTTACCTGGAGCTGCCAATGGAAGCGACAATAGCTAGGGGTCACATCCAATAATCTATTCAAACGAATGGGACACAAGGGCATCTCTGCAGCTCAATGGGGTCATTTAACATCTCCAGCAGTTCTGCATCATCGCACTGATGCTGATTGACCAGGCGGAGATGCTACAGAATCTCAGAGCTTTAATCTGTATAGTTAAAGCACATATGCTATAGTAGTTTTTCTGCATTAAACAACCCACAGAGCATTAAACGAAACCCAACCTTATGTTCTTGCTCTTAAACTGAAACGAAAGCATGTGTTTAACCATCAGGGGCGCTGGAAGGCTTCCAGAAGCGGCAGAGGAGTGCTCCTCACACCTGCTGGCGTGCGGCGATCTGGCTCCGTGGCAGAACCCCCACTGCCCCTGCTCCATGGCGCCCCCGCAGACACGAGTGAGCGATTACAGAGTCAGCGAGAGGTCGCACATCCACGTCGCCGTGCCTTTGTGAAGGGTTTCGTAACATCAAGTTACTTCCCCACTCCTTTAGGAGCACGTCAAGTCAGTAGCCATGGAAACATGAGCCCTGAGCCCCCCCCACCCCCAAACCTGCCAATGCGAATCACTTTCTTGCCTTATAAATACCATAGATTCATTTCTGGAGCTATTTTTAATGTGCGGAGGTGAATGCGGGCGCTTAGAGCCGCAGGAAGGAGTCCTGCTGAAGGCCGCTGCTGAAGGCCACACAGAAAGCAGACGCTCAGATACGCAGGTTGTGTGCACCCCCCCCCCAGCAATGAGTCTCCCGTGAGCTGCAGTACGCATTTTAAAGAGGACTCCCCATAAGATACGTACAAAATGATATTTATTCATCTATACATTTTACAGCAGAACGTGAGCGATTAAAGGAATCGATTGTTTCGCATCTCCGCCTTTTACAATCCTCTGTATAGTTATGGGGACTTAAATGGCTGATAAAGGATTTGAGATTATATCTGAAATAAATAGCAGAAGGTTTCCCCGTTTTAAAAGGCGAGGCCACATCTCTCCCTCATATAAAACACAAAAAGTATAAAATACCTCCTGTAACTTCAATTACACAAAAAAAAAAAAATTAAAATCACACCCCTAGAGGCCAGCTGACACTTTGGATGTGAAAATGGACAGAAACAGTGTGTGAGGGTGCACAGCAGAGGGGACCATCAGGCACCATGCAGGACAGCTAACCACAGGAGGGGCACAGACCAGAGACACTGTCAGCGTCAAGGACTGAATCCGTCGCCAGCCCCCATAAACACGTTCACCATTACTATGGTACCGCTGCGGTCTGAATTTTACTACATGCAGCACGGAGAAGGTGTAGGTTAATGATTAATGGGGGGTGGGGAGGGGGCTTTCCCCCAAAATTTACAGCAACCAACAGCTCATCACTCTGCCTCATTCCTCCACTCTGTCTTCCAGCCACTGGAATATGGATTTTTGTATTCCACTGTCAGCAAAAGTGTACGATTACGGCCGTCCCCCGCAGCGCCTGTACAGACGTGACACACGCGTGAGCGTCTGCGTGCCAGGCTGTCATGCACTGCCAGCCGCATTCAGTAGTTTAATCGTTGGGTTTGGGTACGTTTAGAAGTTTGGGGAACGCTGCAGCCAATCAGGTCAAAGAAGTGGTTGCTTAGTAACCCTCCTTTTACACATATATATAGTGGAGGAGACATGATTGTCAGAAACAACACCTGAAGAATTAAATACATCATTAAATAGATCAATACAAACCTTCACATACAAATCTTAAAAACATAAGCATCTTGGGTAATGCATCTACCTTACAGCCATCATCATTTGGAACATGGCGATTTGTTTCAGGCGGTGGCCGGTTTCAACTGGACCAGAAAGATCCACGGACACAGCTGGTCACACATGGAACCGCTTATTCCCAGGCCTTTGGAAAAACATGACCTCCATCATTACAGATTCCGAACCCAGATGGATGCAACCACGGACCAGTCAACCAGAATACAGGACACCTACTGTACTGGAAAGTTCTAGATAAACATCCCCCCCCCTGCTTTTAAAAAGGAAAAAAATAACATTTTAACAAAGAACCCTGAGGGCACGGCGATCTTCAGCGGAAGGCACTGTGTTCAGTCTCTCTGCGCTCTCGCCTCTCACATCTCAGCTCTACGATTGGTCCGCGAGTTCTTCGTCACTTCCTCTTCCGCCTCCCCGTCCTCCTCTTCGTAGTTCTCCTCCTCGTTGGCCGCCACGTCCTTCCTGAGCTCCTTGCCCGCCTTCCCGGCATCACGCCTCGCGTCGTCCTGCAGCATGGGGCGACAGGGCGCATCAGCACCGCGGGCAGGAATCACAGGAAAATATATTTACATTTTATTTGTTTAGCAGAAGCTTTTATCCAAAGTGACGTACACATCTCTCAGTAGGGCCAAACCGTCCCTGGAGTCACCGGGCAAAGGGCCTTGCTCAGAGGCCCAATGGTAACATCACTGCACCAACACTGGGATTTGAACCAGCAACCTTCCCATCGCTGGCACAGCGTCTTTTAAAAGTACTACCTCTCTCGGTAAAACAGTAGGTCTTGCTCTCGCACTTCCTGTAATTTATACAGATGTGTGTGATGCGAAATGAAATGCGTCAAATGACAAATGATATGCACAGCAGGACAGACCCTGTAAGCAAACGCTGAGGAAGGGGCAGTAAGCGATCATCTTGCCCCCCCCCAATCACAGACGCTATATGTATTTCTGCCTGCTTCTCCTCATCACTGCGAATACCTCCTCTTTTCAGGTTTTCAGCCAGTTACCCACTGAGATTGCTAGATCGCTAGAGGTGACGCGTCAGGGTGGATTATGGTCGACTCGGTGCCCGAACACGGTCTCCACCCCCTCGCTGCCGTGACCTTGGCGCTCACCAGGGCGCCAGCTGCACGCAGCGGGCGGAGGGGGTATTTTCACCAACATGCTCGTAAACAAGGTCACGGGCAGCTTTTTGAGGACGTCAGCTTCAGACGTTATGGCGTCTTCAGAGCGAACGAGCTAGACGGATGCCAGCTCATGCAAGAACCGAGTTCGTTTATAAAGAGGCGGCCGCCATGACTTCGTGGAATACTGCGACGCCTTTTAACAATGGATCTTCTCAAAGATCTTAATTCCTAAGTATGGGAGGAGCCGTCCACCTCCTGCGCCGCAGGAAGAGAAAAACCAGCTGACCAGGGCTCAGTGGACCCGGCTGCCCCAGGAGACCACGGATGCTGGTCAATGAGGTCAGGAGACACCACGCTGACACTCTGCGATGTCTCCATAACCCCACCATGTAAGTCTGCTTTATTGATGTATCTTTCACATCTTTGATTACAATGTCTGTTGTGAAACAAGCTGTGTGTTACACCTCTCCCCCCACCCCCCCCACCACCAACATGCTAAATTCAGCACTGATAGTCTAGATGAGTTGGGGGGGGGGGGTGTTACAGCTGTTGAGCCTCTTGTAGGTCAAAAACAATTACATTCAGGACGGGGACAATCCACTTTTAAATTTAAATTTTGTAATTAATGGAGTGTTATTTAAAAAAAGTAAAACAATGTACATTTCACAGAGTAGAAGAGGTATTTTCAAACAAGTAAAACCATGGTCTAACAGAGAATGAGGTTCAGTAAAACAGGCTGTGGCCACTCTTGACTGAGTAGCAGTGGGGAGCAATCCCTCTGCTGCAAACCTGGCAACCCAAACTCTGCAGTCCAGGTGAGCTCACGATACAAGTCATTTGTCACTGCCATCATTACAAATGAACCAGACCACTCCCCAGCCTACCTGTCCGCCAAAAAGACATCAATTAAAACAAACCTCAAGTAAAATGAATTCCTTCCCTAAAGGATCAGTTACTTAAACAGGCCGGTGAACAAGCCTTGTAAACGGTGAAGGCATAATGAGATGGGCTCAGTCCAACGCGTCTGTGGAAATGTTACAATTCGCAAACCTCATCCTTCACGGAACAAAACTGCACATTAACTTACGCCCTCCCCATTCTCCTCATTGTAAGGGTCTTCTTCCTCCTCCCCTTCTTGTTTCTGATGTACTGCAGCCACAGCCAAGTCCTCCTGGACCTAAAGGAGATCAGGTCTTAGTCTGGGTTTGTATAATCACTCAATTCAGAGGCCATTACACAATCTCGGTGGTACTCGTTCTGGCATCTGTGTGTTTGTGTGTGTGTGTGTGTGTGGGGGGGGGGGCGGCAGATGACCTCATCTTCTCCTTCCTCTTGGTACTGCTCATCAAGGTTGTCCTCCTGCTGGTCAGGGTTTCCAACCATCTGTGCCAATCAGACCACGACACAGTCAATACAGCCTTCCCCCCCCCCAGGGGCCCGGGGCCCAAACAGCCGCCCCCTACCTGCTGCTGCTGTCCTGCCTCTTCCAGCTCATCTTCACCCTGGTTGTTCGGGTCGTCCTCTGGGTTAAGATCCTCAGCCGGGCTCTAGGATCAGTACTGGTGTAAGTACTGATGACAAGAGCAAAACTTAACATAAAATTTCAGAAGTGCAGAGCTGGAGGAATGTTCAGACCTGGTGATGCTGCTGCTGGTCCTCCTGGTCCTCCTCATTCACCTCCTTCTGGTGGAGAGCCTGGGTGTCCATCTCTGCAACACACACACACACACACACACACACACACAGTCGTGTAATCATATCTTTTTGAGGACCGCTCATTCATTTCTATGGGAAAAATGCTAATGCTAACTATGACAACCTTAACCCCAACCCAGCCCTAACCATAACCATAAGTAACCAAGCAAAATTCAAGAGTTTGCATTTTTAATTTTTTCATTGCAGTCAGAGATTTTTATAAAATAGAGTTTTCCCAGTTTCCTGGTCCCCATAAGGTAAAAAAACAGGTATTCATTACGTTGTGGGGACATGTGGTCCCCCCAAGTTAAGGTATACCTGGACCACAGACAGCCCCAAGGTCAGGCCTCACCTCGCTCTGCCCCATCGTGAGGTTCCTCTTCACCCCGACCGACATCCGTGTCCATGTTCTCATACTGACTTCGGCGCCTGAGTGTCACAGATTACAAACATGCTCTCAGGAGGTGGAAACAGTCACTGCATAAACTGGCTCGAAATGCACGGAATCGCCTCCTCGACACGCCTCCTCCCGTGACCCTCGGCTCCTGACCTCAGCTGCTCCTCCCGCAGCAGCTTCTCCCTGTGGTCGGCCTGCCGGTGCTGCTGCTCCTCCTGCTCTCGCAGCTGCCGCAGATGCCGCTCGCGCTCCGCCTGCTCACGCAGCCGCTGCTGGTGCAGGGCTTCCTGGCGCAGTTGCAGCTGCCTGCGCTCCTCATCCTGCTGCGCAGCCAGACGTTGCTGCTCCAGCTGCGCTTCGTAGGCAGACTTGACCCGCCCCTGGGCCTGGGCCGGAGCCGGGCCCTGCTCCTGCAACGCACCGCGACTGATACTCAACACTGATCACGTGATCACAAAGCTCATTACATCACCAGCTTCTGATTGGCTGACTTCAGGAGGTGGTTTTGTTACCGCCAGGACTGCTTACCGCCGTTTCCTGGTGCAGACCACGCTCGTGGTCAAGGGCGTTTCCGTCTGGCTGGTTGGGTTGTGCCATCTCCTTCATTCCCTCCTCATCCTCCTCTTCCTGGGGCTGCCCCACTTGAGCCATCTCCTCTTCCGCCAGCTCTGTCCGCCGTTCCTCCAGAGGCTTCTCCGCCCGGGGGTCCTGCGGCTGCGTCTGCTACAGAAACCGCGCGTCAGCGACACCTGGCGACAGGACAAGCCAGCGGCAGCCCCCGCAATCCCTACCTCTAACTTTGCGTCCGTCGCCCTGTGGGCCTGGAGCTCCCCCTTGTGGTCGAACAGGCTCTTGGACGCCGTGGCTGGGGTCGGCTGGTTCGCCTGCTGCGGGCCAAGCGGCCGATTCTGAGATAACTTTAGCCTCTTCAGCTCCTCCACTTGGTACTTAATGACAGAGAAACGCAACAGAACCATGAGCGATCCTCAGCATCTTGAAAAGATCCACACTCGATGTTCGGGATGCAGTCCAAAACGAAAAAGATACTTGACACTCTACACTCCAGGGCAAAAAATGGCTTAAAGCTTAAAGACTGTGCAATTTGGGTTTGGGTTTTGCCTAGAAGTTAAAGGTCTGATACATTTCACACAAGACACTGCATTCTACTGGTCAAAGGTGGAAGGAGACCATACCAGCACCAGCAAGGAGCAGAGTTAGACAGGAGGTGATCTCTGAACAGGCAAACAGAGGAGGGTTAAATCAGGGGCAGCAGAGAGGGTTAGTAGCGGGCTCTTCGGAAGCAGGCAGGTACACGACAGCTAATCACATCCCCATCCAGGCTGAGGTTACAGGGTCAGAGGTCGTGGGTCAACATACTGGGGGCGACCGCATGCATGCAGAGCAAACTGTGGTAGCCTAAGGATGAGAGAACACAGATTAAGTTCAATTCCTTCCTGGTCACACGGTCTGCACCCAGATGCCACCCTCCTGACCATAGGCCGGAGATGGCAAACGAGTAGCAGTCCCAGTAACAGTCCCAGTACATGAGACTGGTCACTTCCTCAGACCAAAATATTTAGCATTCTCTCTGCATGTCCCACAGGCCTACCTACTGCTCACAAAATTATGGATGCACTCCCATGAGGGCACCATAGGAAGTGGTGGAGTGTTGCATCATAAACACACAAGACATGGATCTTTACTGAATTAGCCAGAGGTCTGCAGGTGCATCTTCTACCGTTTACGTGCAGACTGTGTTCAGGTCCAATCAGGCACGGAGGGAGCGAGTCCAGGTAAGGAGGAGGCGGGATTCAGCAAGTAGGAGGGGGGGACAGGCAACAGCAGGCGCAGAGGGGGGGTGTAAGCAAGCTAAACCTGAGCTTCCCAACAAAGACGGTGAAGTCACATTCAAACCAGGTCCCCCCTTCCCCACCCTCAGTGAACAAAGTCAGCCTTTGTGCTCCGTCGTTAAAATGCGGCATGCAAGTCATGCACCGACACTCGGGGGAGGAAGCAGAGCGCCCCCTGTAGGCCACCCTGGCGTCGTGCTCTGACCTGTGCAGCTGCCAGTGCATTCTTGTGGTCTTCTAGTGTCAGTGCAAGTTGGTCATGAGAGGACTTTAAATTCTTCTGTTGATGCTACATTGGACATTTTGCAAATGGAGTATTGATCACACAATTCTCCCAGCAGACTTTCTGGACATGCTTCTCCAGTCGGTTTAGTGTTTTTCGTTCCCACCCAGAGCTGAACTGTAACAACTAGCATGACTTCATCTCCCTTCCATTAATGGAACATTCATTAAACTGAAACCAAACATAGCAATTTTCACTATATGAAAAAGTAGACAGAAAAATATTCTTGCATAGTATTGTTATCCGTTATTTTACATTGAATGCACACCCAAGGCAATTATCTGGCCAGTAAGCTACAAGCATCTGTGGCCCCACCCCATTTCCCAGAAGCCTCTGGGGCCACCCCTCACCCGGGCATCCTGCAGCTGTATGTGAACGTCCTGATGGGCCTTCCTCAGCTGCTTGTTCTCCTCTCTGAGGTTATACACACTTTCTGTTACAGAAAATGAAAAGGAGATGCTCAAGGTAGACTTGGAGGAACACTTGCCGTTTCCACATCCAAAATCATTTTCCTGCAGCACTGTGACCTAAGAACGACTAAGCAAGTTGTGTTTCACATCTCTGAAATGGGTCTATGCTCATTCCACTGCTTTCACTGATGGTCATCACACCAGCACCTCTAATGGGCGAGAAGGTCCCTGAGAGTCACCTTTGAGCCTGCCGATCTCCAGCTCCTTAGTCTGCTGTAGATTGTCATATTTCTGCCTGTGATCCTCCAGGACCTTGCCATGGTCTTCACTCTGGACCTGATGTTTATCCTGAAGCTCAAAAAACTGCTTCTTTAAGTCGTCGTGCTGGTTCTGGAAAAGAAGAGTTACATGGAAGATTAAGTTCTAGAGGATTATACCGAACACATACACAACCAAACCTCCCAAAAAAAAAAAAAATCACTGAAAGTTTAGAGATACCAGCGCATTATAAAAGGCTTCCTGAGCTCCTCTGAGCGGCAAAGGACACCACAGTCAATCCCTGACAGGCTGCATGGGAACAGATGGAGCCCTACATACAGCTACATCTCCTGCTGCCAGTCACGGGGCAGGGCCAGGTGGAGGAGTGCATGCAGTGAGGACAGCCCATAATTAGCACCACAGTGGATCAGCAGCACATTACACAAATTGCCATGTCAACAACAACCGTAAATTTTCCTTACTTCATTTACTAATACTTAGACATGACTTTTTTTTCGCCTCTTTCCTATCATTTCCCTGGAAGATACTACTGATTGGTTTTACTTTCACAGGACGACAGGTAGGACAGCCTCCCCCTGCTTCTTCCAAGCATCCTGATTGGACAATCATCATGTCCGTCATAAGACTGACTTTGTTACAGAGACAGGCCAGTTACACTGACCTCAATTTGTTCTGGGTTATGGTAACTCAACCCCAGCCCCACCGTGTCCTGTGTGCAGCTGGTGTTAGGTCATGACTGCACATCACCAGGAGGGGGTCGTGGGGGTCAGGGGTGAATGCAGCCAAAAACCACAAACTCAGCATCTCTTATCTGTGCCCCCCCCCCGCTCACCTTCAACATCTGGTGTTGCACATGCAAGGAGTGAAACCTGGTGCTGGAATCTTGCTGTTAAAAAAAAATAGACACAGAAAAACAGCTGTAACATATGTCACGATTAAGGGGTTTCCGACATGCAGAAATACCCCCCCCCCCACTCTGACAGACAGTTATCAATTAATTAGAGTTTTGATGGGATGGGGGTGCATTTTTTAAATTCAGAATCTGAACAGTGGGAAGATGGGTGATCAATGAAGACAAAGTACCAATGTGCATTTAATAGAAACACCATGAATGCGTGTGTTTAAGTACAGCAAAGGAGATAGCAGTTAGCTTACCTTCTCTTTGTTCAGGGTTTGCTGAGATTCAAGTTTGTACACAAGATAATCTTTAAAAACAAAATTAAAAAGGTATTAGAATTGCAAATAAAAGGATGATCTGGTCACCAGTAAGCCCAGCAGCAGTGTCAGCTTTAGGGGTAAGAAGGCAAACGGGGAGGCAGTGAGGGACCAGCAGGGGGCGTCGGACTCCCACCTTCTTTGGCCTTCTTGTGCTCCAAGCGCTCCTTCTGCAGGGACTTTTCCAGCCGGGACCGGTGCTCATACACGACTGCGGAGGAGAGAGGCAGAGGCCGTGAATTCGCGGCCCTCGCACACCAGCAGGAGGCAGGAGTGGGTCCGTGCTTACATTGCCCTCCCCAGTCACCATGGCGGCACCCTACCGCTTTCCTGGGAGAGCCAACTTTAGAAGAAATGTGGCCCCCTGGACCCTGGAGATGAACACATCCCACAAGGAGTCAGATCCGCCTAGAGCAACCGGGCGCAGGCCTCATACCGAATATGAACCCCCCCCCGCCCCCCCCCTGCAGAGTCACAGGCATCCAACCATGTGACAGCAAAGGCACATGCCCAGTGGGCACTGATGAAGTCGTCATTTCCAAAGGCGGAGGCCCAGACCGCACTCTACGGCTCTGATGTCACCCACAGTACCTACTTCTTTGTCCAAGTCTGGTTTTCGTCCAGTCCAGTCCAGTCCTTCACCTCATCACCAATCCTCGTGCGTGATGACGTCACCTCCCCATCCAGCAGTGCCAGTCCTGAGCAGGCCGGCAATTTGGGCAGTCCCCAAGAGGCGCACGGCGTCCCCCACGGCTAAGAGCCCTGGTCAGTGTAAAAGCCCCTCCAAGCCCCCTGCCAAATAGCTGGATGATGTCATATGATCTAACCCTGTCCACTCCTCCCAAGATGTTAATCCGAGAATTTTAATTCCAGCTATTATGAGTCCATGATCATCCTTCCCAGTAACAGGCGGCAGGAGGCAGCGTCAGTCACACCCCCGAGAACCAACACACCAAACAGGAAATGCATCTTCCCACTCACCACCAGCCCCAGCCCCCACCTCCCCACCTCCAGGGGGCCACCCACAGCAGAAAGATCGCAGCCCACGTCAAGGACTGCCAAGTTCCCAGGCAGGCATGACTAATCGCTGCCAGAGTGCCTGCCCAGAAGATCCATCAAAATGCAGGTGATGAGGAGGGGGAGGGAAACCACCTAGAAATAGTTTGCACTGGGAAACGCTAGACAGACACCCATACACTGCTACTGCTTTACACAGATAGTGAAAAAAGAGCAGCACTAACTTCTGGTCAAGCACAAACCACGGGTGAGTTAACTTCATGGAAGCAGCATTGCTGAGAGACTGGCCACCCAGCTGAGGGGTCTGTACCTCGCCGACTTTGTGAAGTCATGGCTCCTTTGGAAAGAGTCACTTTAAGTCCTTGGTCTTGTAGGCATGTTGAACACGGCTCCACGTTCCCACATGAGCAACACCCAGAAGATGAAAGCTGACACTCCAATGAAACTAGCATCACTCGGACAATCCCTTCCGAAAGCCACTGCGCCCTTTACGTCATTCAGTTCTGACATAGTCTGTGTGTACTTTGACCTGCCACTAGGGGGACACAAACCCACCACCGCACCAGCCTTACTGGGAAGCGCAAGGCTGTGTTCCATGGCCATTAAAGCACTGGCTTCCCCAATCCCGCCGCATGCAGGTGCAAACAACGTGTCTGTAGATCCCAAAAATGCATGGAAGCAGCCCGAGTTCGGAGCTGAGGGGGACCGTTAGATGACGCGCAGTTACATACGGCTCCTGTAGATTTATCATCCTACAGCCCGGAATCTCGGGCGGGGAGACGTGCATCCGTCTCACGAGGATGAGTCACTGACGGGACAATGTAATGTGGGATTCATGTGCACCCCCCCACAAATTTTAGATCAATAACCCACCCCCCCCCCCCCCACTTGCAGTTCATTTTCAATTCGGAAGACAAGACTTTACCACGGCACAGGGCAGATTTGAAGAATTAACAGAGAAACAGCCGATGCAGTGATGCATACCAAACAGGGTGGGTGGATACTGTTCGAAAAGAGTGACGGAGGGAGCCGGATAAATATATCCAAGAATCCAGGGGGGCCCAGATAATGGGAACCTGCAGCTTTAACCCACAAAATGAGCCGACACGCTTAATGATCTACTAGCTACCAAAAACAAAAATGGCAGCGGACGGATAGTCCAAATCTGTCAGGGTCTAAGGTCATTTTACAGTCTGCTTTTGTCTCGGTCAAGGGCCAACAGCCAAAAATATGCAGAAATACTTGATGCATTTTAATCTGTTTGTACCATCTCTCTCGGTGCATTATACTGCAATCTCAAGATTAGGAGAGAGCAGCTGAGTGTATATATAAAATGCAAGGAATGCAGAAAGAATGAATCTGGAAAATCAGGAACTAGTGTGCGGGTGTGTGTGCGTGCGTGTGTGTGCTTGCGTGCGTGCGTGCGTGCGTGTCAAAGGGGCTGTGACCATGTGATTAGGGGGGACACAGAGGTTGTGGAAGTAAGGGAGACATCCTCTTTTCAGTGCCATAGGGGCGGGGCTAAGGCGGCAAACCTTCCTCTGCCCATGCTGACCCGAGCTCTGCCAGTCAGGTGAGCCAGGTCTGATGGGTGGCTCCCTCAAAGCAGGCCTTCGTACCCCTGCCACATCCAGCTCAGGTGTCTCCAGGGGGTAAATAATACAGCTTGGCGTTGCCATCGGGCGGAGGGAAAGGGCAGCCAATGGGACAGCCAGTGTCGGTTACCTGCCTTGGTGAACTCCAGCCTCAAAAAGTCCAGGATAACAGCTATCCTGTGGTCCCGCCAGCCAAGGGAACCAAAAAGCAGGTGTAAGGGACCGGAACCACTGCTGCACAGCTCTTAAACCCAAGAACCTAAGAGATACCAGGGAATAGCCCTGTACTGGATGACATCACACATCAACAGCCAGCAGAAGGGCGGTCGGAGGTCCTCTGGAAGCCCAAGCTGCAGCTGAAGACCAGTTAAATTCTTTATGAGCCAAACGGCAAGTTGAAAATGGAAACACAGCATCTTGCCATTGTTTGGTGAAGTAGGGGCAGGCGCCCTGAGCCTACAGCCCAAGCCGAAAACGCAGCTGGTGACGTAAAGGACAAGCGCCCTTTTATTTTCTCCTTCAATGCAGACCTATCCCTATTACAAGAGAGCAACAAAAGTAGCTGTGAACTGGAAACCCATAACCGTAGTGAAGCAATACAGAATAATTCCAAGGAAGTAAAAGTACATCCTTTGCAACTTAAGTAATGCTATTTAACCGGCAAACAGGGACAGCTCGTTTGGAACAGGTATAGGGCACAACAGCGACGATCTTGAAAATATGTTTGATCTACAGTTATTGAATTTTTGTGTATTCAGTGGATTAACAGAAGCAGGTGAGAGCACCAAACTATTAATTACGCCTACGACAGACAGAAAGGGGAGAAACTGTGCTGGATGTGCCGATTTAAAAAGGAATAGGACGACAGTACAAAACATGACATCAAGTCTGATAGACATTTCATAGTTATTTCCCTTAACTGGAAAGTTACGTGGCATCACCAAGCATTGCACAAACTTTATTTGTATCCCCGCAGACCGTCCCGAGCGATGATCCTCCACTTCATCCACTTGCCTAATCCCGCAGAATCAGAGAGAGCCGCCTGCGGTCTGTCTGTCCCTCCTGCCCGTCCCCTCTCTTTATTTCTGCATGGCTACTGTCTCTGGGACCCAAATATCGTCTGGCACTTAGATTTACGGCGACCGAGCAGATACCACATTGCACACGGGGCAGGATAATAAAATCAAAGCAATTAAAAGAAGTTAGGCGCTGGGTGCGTTTGATCCAGACGGGAAAAGTCAACAACTCGGTTTCTACAGAAGAAGAGTCTAAACTGAGTCGCAAAATGCATAAAAAGTATTAAAGTGATTTTGATAGGAGACGTTTATATATTGAATGGGCTGTTTACCTTGCAGCTGCGCCGACAGAGACTCCTGGTGCTGCTGGTACTTGAGCGCCAGCACCTCGGTCCGTTTCAGCTGCTTGTGCAGCTCGTAGGAGAACATGCCCCCGTAAATGACGCCGAAGACCACGGTTAGAAGCAGCAGGGACTGGAAGACCCGCTTCTGCCTTCTGGAGCACACTCCGTTTCCCATCCTCCCGAGCAGGCAGCCCCCAAAACCTCCGCCGAAACTTAACAAGCCAAATCACAAACTTCGCTCCCCCGCCCCGCCTCCCTACCTTTTTTGGGGTTTGTCCTTTTTAATTTTCCTCCTGCATAACTAAAACCGTCACCAAGGGATCAAGTTAAATCGTTGCAGCGTAAACACTCTCCATCGATCAACTTATTTATGCAAGAAACCTAACATCTGTAATTATTGCTACTTGCAGAACTATGTTGCCAAGTTTGTCCCGTCTTTTTTTTTCTTCTTTATTTGTTCCCCGTTTGGAGGAAACTCGCAGGACAGACTTCAGAAACGCTAAACTTTCAGTTTCCGAAGTTGAATAGATGGAAGAGCCGATTTAGCCAGCGAAAGCCAAAGGCAACACGTAGGAACCTTTTTTTCTAAAAGTGTCAGCGGGAGCAGCGCGGCCTAAACGGTGCCTTTAACTTTAGATACGTGTCACCTACACTTTTCGGCCATCCAACAGCAGCCCTGCAGGAAATCCCGCCCCCTAGAACACTCCTTCGATAGGTCCCGCCCACAGCGACTGTCCGACTTTCCCATTGGAGCTGGTCTTATCAATCAAACGGCCATTCACTCCTCCTGTTTGTCTTGGGCATCCCTCTAAAAAGGGGGCCGATTGTCGCATCTGTCGGTTTCCTGGGCTTTAATCTCACTTTTAAGCTAAAACGACCAAAGGAGAAACCGAATACCAGACCAATCCCTCCAGGGCTGCCTTTACCAGCTGCAGCTTTAATGCTGATCAAATCATGCTCTGTAAGAGACATACTTTATCTGGACCGGCTGACCAATCACTGCACTTCAGCCGGTAATAAGATATTAAACTGAATCTTACACTGACCCTCAACAGATTTATCCGGTTTAAAAAATACCAGTGACCCACTTTATTTATGCCACATTCTAAAGTAAGAGACCCTAGAGATACACACAACCCTCCAGGGTTTCTGTATCACTAGTAAAAGGAAAAATAAATCAGATTACAAAAGTCGATACCTCTTCTCTCAATATTGCACTTTATTTAAACACCAAAATAAACTTATTTCAGCAAAAGTGTGGAGTACAATTATAATAGAACTGACTGTTCCATCAAAAAGGGGTTTAAAAGAAGCGTCACAATAACTGATGCACAGTTAAAACAATTATACATGGTTCAAATTACTCAGTACAAATAAAATACAGTATCACCGTTCAGTGAATGTATAGACAGTTGAAATTTCCTAGAATACAAATATTGTCCTCACAATGTTTTTGTTTTAACAGAAGAGAATAACATTAATGTTCAAAATATTATACATAAATCAGTTTGACTAAACCAAGAAAAATGGAGTAATCCAGTGAACCAGCAGGATTCAGCAAAGGTGACTTGTCCTTCTGCACAAACATTGTTTTGAATGTCAAGCATTAATCATTGTCTTTGCCTGTAACATGTTGCATGGGGCCTGGGCCAAGGGCATATTTCATAACAGCTTCTTTAAGATCGATATGTATTCTGTCTGTGTATTGTTGTATCCTATCCGGTTTTATTAAAAACGAACATCCTCTAATAAAGAACAAAGATCATAATTGTTCAGACAATGGTATATTCCAGGGCTCTTTGTGGATGATAAAGATGACGATGATGAAGCAGGAGAGGAAGCATACAGATGTCTTTGAACTCTGGTGCTGGCAAAGACTAGCCTGAAGACTGAAGCTTATCTTTTTTGGGGAACATTGTAAAACTCAATGTGTTGGGAAGGAAAACCATAAAGCTTGATACGATGTTTCAGAGGAAGACCAGTGACAAGATGAGTGGATTCAATCAACACATGCCACTGCAAGCCTTAAGACAAACAGAAGACAGAAAGTTCCAGAGGAAAGCTGGAATCATGAATTGAAATTAAAGTATAGCAGTTAATGCAAAAACATTTAATAACATCAACACGCTGATGTGACACGCTTTTACATACCAGTTTTACAGTTTAAGTAAAAGACAGGAGTGTGTAAAATTGCATTCAGAGCCCTGAAATCTTTGACCTGAGAGTTACGGTCCGAGACGATGGCCAATGTCGAAGATGAGTGCCACAGACCTCAACATCACGGGGAGGTGACAGCAGCAGAAGACTGAGGAAGTTTAACAACAAACCAGATTCTAAGGCTTTATGCATAAACACACACAGCTACCTAGACAGACACAGTGTACATAGGAACCAGGTACACAGACCGCGGCGCCTCATCACAGGGCTCCTTCAGCCGGAAGGGAGGCACCTCTGCGTGGCCCATAAGCAGAGAGGAACCCTCGATCGGCCCAGAGTGCCACCCATCACCCACAGCTGACAGCAGCCTGATGCTGAGACACCCTACCATACCGAACACATGACCTAAACAGAGCTCGGTTAACAAAAACAGGCATTTTCACATTCCTGCCTATGCAGGAGACTTTGCCAATGATGCCACACTGTCAGTGTAAACCAAGATGGCTCTTAGCTTTCCGTGGGAGGGGCGGGCAACTGCCTAAGAACACAGACTGACGGCTTGATAAAACACAGCTTTGTATATAAAAAAAATCAACTGAAGGCACTGAGAACTAAATTATAAGCGCATATTCATAAAGCATTATTGCTGACCGCCCTACATTAGGCAGACAGCATCCATTTTAGGGAAAAAAAAGAAAAAAGAATACATAACAATCCATATGGTTCTAAATGTATTTTCTATCTGCTAATTCCAACAGATTTATGTAATGGTTAAATTAATAACTTTTTGTTCTACATTTAGTACAGGGAAGTAGGATCCACAGAAAACTGATGAGATATTCTGGAGTCTGCCTGAGGTCTGCCAGCCTCACAGGTCCTCGTTCTCAGAAAGCAGGGGCTCCACTTCCGGAAAGTTCTTCAGCACCAGCTGGCTAGAATAACCGGAGCCCTTTTTTCTGTACAAAACAAACTGAATAGAAATCTTAAAAAAAAAAAATAATAATAGTTCAGGAAAACACACACACACACAAGTGAAATCTGAAAACTCAGCGTATTGTATATCATGTCCCTGTTTAAACAGGGAACAGACACGTTTCCCTCGTGGTGAAGAAAAGGATACAAAAAGGTCGAGGAGAAGGACGCCAAGGCTGCCAATGAGCCAGGCCAGGTGGTTCAGGATGAAGGTGCTCTTGGATCCCTTCAAGGCCGGCAGGACCACAATCAGGCTCAGCCCATATGTACAATTCCCCATCATAGCCAAAGCAAACAGCAGGTAGGAGGTTCCCTCCGTCGACTGCCGCTTGTACTGAGGATAAGAACATGGCCGTGACGTCATGCTCCAGGTGAGGGCATGTCCCCGAGGGGTAACACTATCCTGGATGACAACATCCTGCCGCAGTTTCTCAGCCATCGCTAAACAACAGACAGACTCCCAGGTGGGCCCCCCCCCCCCCCCCCCCCCCCCCCCCCCCCCCCCCC
>JAODJU010000036.1:1552447-1565362 GCA_026776725.1 Gnathonemus echidnorhynchus | reverse complement strand
CACGCCACCCCACCCCACCCAACTCAACCAACAGGCACATACGTTTTTGTGGATCTGTGGAATACGGGAGGAGAGGTAGAACACGGATGACAGGTAACCGCAGGCGTAGCCGGACATTTCCAAGCTGTGTGAGGTCTTCTGTTCAGAGGTGGAGGAGAGACCAAGTCACCATTAGAAGGGATATTAGCCGAACAGGTGTTGGGAACACCCAGGGACACGGACATACCTCCGACATTAACCAGCCAGCTCACAAGTCCTCAGTTATGGCATAAACATTTGATGCAAGGTGGAGTTCCACAGTTCAGATCACGGGTCTGAGTTATACATTTATCAAGATGCTGTGTCCCGAGACAAAGGAGAGAGACGAAACTCAGGTCCGGTCCGGCCTTACCCCTGCGTCAGATCCCAAGCCGCTTTCATCCAGGATTTTGGGAAGCATCACGCACAAGGTGAAGGCACCTCCACACCACATGAAACACATCCACTTCAAGTGCGATTCTGAAAGAAGAGAGCAAGGCCTCATCATTCCGTGGACATCTGCTGCATCAGTCACCCAGGAAAGCTCCCCAGCCCCGCCGCGACGCCCCAGAACAGACGGCTCTCTTTTCGACCGCAGCGCTGCTTTAAATTCCACTGTCACCGTCACTGAAGGAGCAGCACTTGGGATTAAATTTATTTTTGCCTGGTATAAATCTCAGGCCTGGCACATTGCAAACACACCTGCTTACAGAACAAACACTCTGTACTTGGAGTGTAAAGGACCAAGGTCACCTGTGCTTCACACAGATCCGTTCTCTGAAATTACACTCCCAATTTTCCTGCTACAAACACCTCCATATAGAGTCTGGAACACTGGTGCTGTGACAATGGCTATGTCTCATTTCAAAAAAAGAATTGCCGGTACATGACACTTAACAGTGAAAAAGGAAGAGGAAATCAAATTACTTCGCTTGCCATGATTCCTCTTGTTCTTTATCTTGTAATACACATACTGGGAGATCAGTATGATGTCCGTGAATATATAGAAAACTGCAGTCACAGTCTGGAAGGGATAAACAATGTGTTATTAAATGTTACACATTTAACATTTATCTGATCAGGTAGCCTTTACATTCAACAAAGTGTCAGTGTTTTTACTGACCATTAACAAGTCACCTATGATTTTATACCACACAGCTCACGTGCCTATGCAGGCACAGCAAACCATAAACCGGTATAGCCACAAACAAACAGGGAGGTGACCTCAGGCATTGTGATTACTGCACAATTAAGCGGCCAAACATGTACCTGAACGGGGAGCTGTCTGGTGAGGTAGCAGCCCGCAAAATTACTGATGTCTCCACTAAGGATGAAGAGCAAGAAGCCCAGAGAGATGGCCTCCTCCACCCTGCCATTTCTATAGGCTTCATACACCTGCCTGGTGGATCATGATAAGGGAGAGAGAAACCCCAGCAATAAGACACCTTAGAAAACAGACAAACCCGTTTTTACATCTAACATTACTTGCTATAAAAAGCCACTCCTTTGTGTGAAAAGAATGTCAAGGCAGCCACCCTTACACAAACATAAAATGTACATTAAACTTTCAGGCAGTCGAGCAGGTTTTCACCCCAGTACCCATTCAAGAAATATGCAACATCTCCTTAAGCATTAAAGAAATTAAATATGGAAAAAAAACCTAAACGTGCTGGTGTTTCTCTTGGTCAAGTTCATGAGACTTACGGCAGAGTGGACAGCAGGAAGCAGCACATGGAGATGAGGCCGATGACCACACTACAGTATTCCCAAGCGCTCTCAGCACATTCTTCAAAAAGGTAACGGATCCAGGGTGTCCCGTTGACGCACGGCGGTTCGTCGAGAACAGAAGACAAGTTACCGGCCACGTCCGCAGAGCCCATGTCAGCCCCGAGGTCAGGCATCAGCTTATTTCAGGATAGATCCCCTTGACCGTACCCGCCTTGAATGCAACCACAAACACAGATGCGACTGCCATCTTGTCACTTCTGCAGAAAGTAGATAGACAGATAGATTAGATAGATAGATAAAGTTTAAAGTCAATTTAATAAGCTGGCCACGTTCGCAATACTACAGCGTATTTATGTATACCGGCATAATGTAAGATGGCTCCAGGTCAACATCCACTGACAGTGGCAGTTCAAAAGCGAAAGACTGGCGATAGTTTTGCTTTGGGTGGTTTCGCATTACGGGAAAGACGTCACTCTCCACCCTTTTGGTTGTGACCCGACTAGTCCGCAGGATGCTCCAGTGTGTGACTTCTCCAGGTTGGGCGCTATCTTGCACAAACAAAAACAGCCCGTTAGTGACCGACTGGGGCGTCTCCTTCTCACCTTACCGCGACACGCTGCTTCCGCGGACGGCGCGCGGCTGCCACGTCGCCATCCATTGTGTGCAGTGAGCCAACAGTTCTGTTCTGTGCTTTGAAAGATCAGGCAAAAATAGTTTCAATTTAGTCGACTGTGGAACGGTTGACACACCTATACCCCTCCGGCACAGGGAAGCATGGCAATGTAGCCCGTCACTTCCGCTTTCCTTTCTGTGGGTAGTGTGGCCGAGAAAGGACTAACAGAACGCACGTTGAGCCCACGGTAGCGCATGTATTAAATAAAACCAATTGCTAAAATGCTAAACCATTATTCAGTGATTTATCTTTCAACCGCTTATTCTTGGTCAGTAAAAACGAACACATCACGTGGCTATTAATCGGAGTATTATTACAAAACTAAAGGTATATTTATTTAAAAAATCGCTTGCGCCGTTAAGTCGTCCACTGGATATTCGACACGACAATTTTATCTAATTTGTACAACAGCTTGATATTTTACCGAAATTCAGTGTAAACGCCATAATGACGAGTATTAGAGCAGAGTCCTTCTGTCACCCTGCTGTGTGATGGCAAGTCAAGTCAAGTCAAGTAAACTTTATTGTCATTCATACCACACACTGGTAATGTGTCATGTGGTAATGTAGTACTTTTATGCTAGTTGTAAAATTATTGGACTGTATAAACATATGAAATATATCTGTTATTTAGTAAGTGATTAATCGTGTGTGTATGTAGACTACAGCAAATCACACGCGCATGAATCTGCATTAATAACGTGAATTATCAGACGAAAACAATGGGTGTAATATGGATAGTAATATCTGGACAAGTAATGTAGTCATTTATGAATAATTGCACCTGTTGCTTGTAACAGTACCTAATACCTCACACTAGGTGGCGTGCTGTTCCCTTTTGTGTGTAAGAAGTAATGCAAACCTTATCTGCAGGGAGAAGTTGGGGTCTGGCTGAATGTACGTAATGAATCTGTAAATGGCGTATTTTACAGTAGTGCGACCCTTGTGATCACAATTTAACAACGAGGCGCCAGTGAACAGGCGACAGGTAAGTGACTTTTTAAAGCCCCATGAGGCCCGTGAGGCTGTCACGCACATCATCCTTCCCCGGGACACTAGGACTAGGGGGTTGTCTGCACAATTGTTGGGGGTTTAAATAGTCGTGCAAGGTGCCGACGTTTCTGTGTCAGTAAACTGCTTTCCAGCTTGCATTTCATCAGACCGAGCTGAGGGTTTACCTCAGTTTTTTCTTTATTGCGTTGTTTTTTTTTGTAATCGATTATGCTCAGAATTTCAGAATTGCAACATGGAATGTAAAATTGCACACCGTGATGAAATACTGTGAAATGCTACTCTATACGCCGCATTTCGTTAATCATTACTGTAAATTACCACATGAAACGCGTTTATATTTAATAAGGTGCATTAGCAGATTTAAGTTAAATACAAAAAGTTAACGCTTCAGATAATCTGCTCTCAGGGGTCCTGTCTCTGCATGGATGCAATCGCGCAGTAATAATAACCATCGCAATTTCTCAATAGTGCATGAAGTATATGCGTTTAAGTGCAATTTTACACCCATACTGGAGTTAACACCCACCTTGGGACTGCCTCGGTACATATCTTCCCATCTGGTGATGGATCGATTTCCTAATGAGAAACGCCGAGTGTCGTAGCTCTCTCATGAACTTTAGATTTAACAAAAAGCTGCACCAGTGAACCTCGCTAACCGCAGAACTGCAATAGTTTTCAGGATTTAGGATGAAAGGGGGCATTAAGAACTAATGTTTGTGAGTGAGTGAATGATGGGATATGATAACATACGCAGTACGCAGAGAACGAATGAATTAAAGAAAGGAGAGGAGTAACACGGAGTGGCGGCCACATGGGAATGAGGGGACGGCCGGGGATTTACGCGGAGGCCAGCCTCGCCTTCTCCTTTGTCTGACGTCTGCCAGGATATGCTTCTGCCTTGATGTTTGGGAGATGAAGATAAAACAAAGATCGGCTCCATGGAGTTGGGGGTGCCCGCCATTATTCCCGCCATAAACATGTTGTGTTCCGTAAATAATTGTTAAGCACTCTAAGCAAATGAAGCGCTTTCCCCGCATTATTATGTCTTTATCATTAAAGCACATCTGCGGTCATCGCGGTCATTAAATAGCGACGCACTGCCGCACTCGTGTCGGTAACTTGCTCCGTTAACCAGAGCCAGTTATATGAGTGTTTATATGTACAGGTGCTGAGCCGGATGGGTGATCAGAGCATTGTGTGGTATGTTTGCCTTCACCAGGACTGTGAGTTCACTTTTATGGTTAATCCCTCAGTGCATCCTGCAGCCTCCCCTCACAGACAGACAGACAGACATACACACACACAGGCTCAAGCTACATAGAAGCTGATTAACAGTGTGCATTAATAAGGGTGTGTGAGGCGCAGTGCTGAGACTCATTGTGCTGGTCCATTTTGGAGGATATCTACACCCAGCTCTCCGCTGCTGTGGTGTACGCTATGCTGGGAACTGCATTCACAGGGTATGCACCCCTTGAGCAGGGGTGGGGGGGTACTGCTGGGGATACAAAAGGCCCAGTGTTCCTCTACTCTGTGTGTGTGTGTCTGTGTGTATGTGTTTGTGTGGAAAAACCATAAGGTGACAGCAGCTTTGTGTGGGATGTGGCCTTTCTGTCACACATTCACGGGCACACATACAGACTGAAACACAAACTCTCGTGCTCTTTGGTCCACTGACTGTGGTCCTGCTCATATCCAGATGCCTTTCCTGATATGTTGCATTCCTCAGCTAGTTAAGCTGTAACCAAATGATTAATAGTAACCATTTGACTCATTGAGGTCTGTTTTTCTCTTTTCTTACCTCTATGAATAGCAGCATTCCTGTGCTGTGTGCTCAGTGGATACGTGGGCCTGTGTGTACTGAGTGTGTTTTTGCTCGGGTGGGGGTGTTGGCCATATGGGCATGGCTCAGTTTCCCATGTGACTTCAGGTGTGTGCAGGTCGTTGCTTGGAACTGTCCCCCTAAAAGCAACTGTAGAAGCATAGACATCAACAAAAAGCAAAACGCCTGTTTTAACAACTTCACCTACACACATCTAAGAATCTACAAGTACCAAAATGTTTTTGCTTGTCACCTGCCTTTCATTGGTTTCATCTGACTGGGGTTAGGAATCGTTAAATTTGTTTCATTGAGAGACAGTGGTGAGTCTGTACAAAGACGTGCAGACAGACGTGAAAGTGTGTGTGTTCGTTTGATGAGTTGCAGAGTAATGTTGACTCTGTAAAATGTGTGGCAGGGAAGCAGAATCCTTCCTGCTCATTCCTGTGAGACACACACATCGTATATCAGCTCAAGCCCCATCAGGCTGGTCCAGCGTGTCACACAGTAAATATCAGCCTGGGCTAGAACTTCAGACCTGCGTTCTACAGTAGAATCGAACAGCATGGAATTTACAGCCTGGCTGTTTAAAGGGACGACACATCGCGGTCTCTAGCATTCTCATGCCAGCTTGGATCGGGTGTCCAGCATTGAATTTGCAGTGGAAACTGGACCCATGGAAATGCCCGTCTGGCTGTTGGGATGGGGGGGGTTCAGGTGTAGGACACTGCTGTGACCACGAAGCCAGACGTCCTACAGACTGTCACCAGATGTGTTTGACGTCTGCAAAACCTGGTCAATGCTTGGCAGACCGACACTGGCAGTACATGTGTGAAAGTGTGTGAGGGAGTGTGTTTGTGCATGACATACAGTATGTGTGTGTGTGTGTGTGTGTTCAGTGCAGTGCTGACAGTGTTTGAAATTCAAACCGGTGAGTCAGCTTTCCCATAATCCATAGTGTGTGGGGTGCTCTCAAAGAAGGCGGGTCCAATTCTTATCTGAAGTGATCAGCCAATCAGAGTATACTTCCTGTATTTCCAAGGACCTATAGAATCATGGCGTTTGGAGGATGGCCGCGAGGGCGAGGGGTCTACTCTATCATTCATCAGAACACATCGCCTTTTTCTCACATCAGCCTCGGAGTTTGCTATTGTTAACCGAGTAGCTCAGGCTACAGTCTAATAAACCATTTTTAGCTCTGTTAGAGGACAGTTGTGTGAAGCAGCATTTGTTTTAGTACTTTGATGAATTGGATATTCATTCAGAAGAAAGTTTAACACATTACTTATTATACTAGCAACCAGCTGTGATTGTAGTGTGAGGTTCCCAGGCGGGGTGGGGGGTGGGGGGGGGCAATGTCTAAGTATGTATCTACTTTACTGTGTAGCCTTGACTGTTTAACAAGCAAAATCGGGCTAAAAAACATTATTTAAAAGAAGAATCCTCAGCTGTGTCTGATCGCTGTCTGCCTGTCTGTCTCTGTCTAGCTTTGTGGTGAGGATTTGTCATGTATGGCCGTATTACATAGCCCTTCGTGCTCAAAAACAACAGCTCATGCTGCACCATGCCCAGTTACCATAGCAACAAGGGGCACCGAGGGGACGCCAAGTGGGCCACGGACTGAACCGGCCCCAGCCAGACAGAGTGGAGCCATGCACCAGCTCTTCCGCCTGGTGCTGGGCCAGAGGGACCTGTCCCGGGCAGGTGACCTGTTTTCCTTGGAGGATGCTGAGATCGAGGATTCCCTCTCTGAGGCCCTGGAGGAGATCAAGGCCATATCGTGCTCTCCGGTGTGGACCCCCCCCCGCCAACCAACTCCCATCAAACCCCAGTTCACTCCACCTGCCTTCATTTCCCACAATGCACTTTCCCAGCATGCCTCATTCAGATGAGACACACTACAGTTTCCCAGCATGCCTTATTCCGATGAGGCACACTCCAGTTTCCCAGCATGCCTTATTCAAATGAGGCACACTCCAGTTTCCCAGCATGCCTCATTCAGATGAGACACACTGCAGTTTCCCAGCATGCCTCATTCAGATGAGACACACTGCAGTTTCCCAGCATGCCTTATTCAGATGAGGCACACTCCAGTTTCCCAGCATGCCTCATTCAGATGAGACACACTACAGTTTCCCAGCATGCCTCATTCAGATGAGACACACTGCAGTTTCCCAGCATGCCTCATTCAGATGAGACACTCTGCAGTTTCCCAGCATGCCTCATTCAGATGAGACACTCTGCAGTTTCCCAGCATCTCAAAGGCCCCAGGAGGATATGAAGCACTTTCTTACTCCAATACATGCAGAACTCCAGTATATCCCTAAATTAGCACCTTTTGTGGGCCATTTTAGCTGTTAACTCATTGCTTTTCATCCTTGTCCATGCTGAGCAGTTTTTTCGTTTGTTTCAGAGATGAGCTTCAGAATTCGCCAGCATTCCCTACAGTTCAAAGGGTTTTCATTTATCAGGCATTTTTATTTATGGGACAAAAACTGCAGCCATTAAGCTGCCATCAAATTAAATATTTAAAATTCATAAGAGCATTGAAATTAATGAAATGCTGAAGGGTTATTTTCAGCAAATCATGACTTTTAGAATCTAATTTATCATTTACTGCATCTAACATTTTGTACACACCGCTAAGGTAAACTAACTGAGAGGTGGCTTGTAAGATATGGAATACCCTCACAGTCACAGCAACAGAAAACATGCACTGGCCCTTTAAGAAAACCAAAATGAAGGGTCAGGTGATGACATTTTTAGGCTTTTGCTCTGTTTTATCCAAGCTGGTTATACTGGCTGATAATCAAATAGCAAATGAGAGCGATGTGACCGTTGTTCACAGTAAAACTGATGCAGACACAGGCCGTCATTTTAACACATCCAAAGCCTACTCTCTGTGTTATCATATCAGTTTCTGTCGCATATTCTAATTCCTAAATACATGCTTTTGCCTAATAATGTGGTGAGAGAATGTGTGACGTGACAGCAGAACCAAACCCTCTGACTCACACCTGGTTCTTGATTTGTTGGCGGTAGGACTACCTGACCAATGACAACGACCAGGCAGTGGTGGAGATCTGCATCACGCGCATTACCACAGCCATCCGAGAGACACGATCCATCGAGAGACACGGAGCCGCCTTGGTCTCCCTCTGGGAGTCGTGCCTGGAGCACAATCAGCAACCACAGGGCAAGGACGAGGACACACCTCACGCCAAGATCGCCTCTGACATCACCAGCTGCATCCTGCAGGTGGGCTGCTTAGCGGCGCCAATGATATGCCGCTCGGTCCCCTGGTCTGAGGTCATCACTCATGGCACAGTCACGCCCCAATGTGTCACTCCAGGTCACCCCTGGCATAAACACATTGTTTTCTGCCAGTCTAGGTCGCCCTGTCACTCCATTAACTGAAACTCGCCCGTAGAGATGCAGCAGAAAAACCCTAACATCTTTCTCGATTTACTCAGACTGCCGTCTTGCAGACCATTGATCTCTAAACACGACAATGTGGGACAAACGGCTTAAGGAGTGAGAGAGGGGTTAAGCAGCTTTTATACTGTCCTGATTGCTTAAAATCCACATGATGATACCTTTCTTTATGGTTTCCTGCTCCTCATTTGGAGGATACCTTACTGCGTGAGACCCCATGTCCACCATCATTCCCCGATCTCCTTCCTGCGCTCCTGTGGTCTAGAAAGACGGATACATCTTGGCTAGCCGAGAAACCCAGGCTTAATTAGACCGCCACAGATTGTACCGAGAGTTTTGTCAAATGGCTCACTGCTTCTGAGCTATTTGTGGAGCCTTTGATCTGAGTAGAGGCCTGATGTGGGCTGATCTGTTTTTTTGGCAATCTGAACACCTTGGGGGTATCTACTGTTTTATACCAGTGGGGAGATTCACCCACAGTGCCCCCTGTTGGATGTGAGAGGAATTATATCTGTCTAAGCTGGATTGAGAGTAGCAGTGTTGTTTTCGCGTGGATGGTGTGAATAGAATCATCGGCACCGGTGGCTTTAGTGCTATAAGTGTTCGTAGCCATAGTGACGGTACATAAGTCAGCCTAATTGGTTGAGCGAGTGTCATAAGCTGTGAGCTTTCTGTATATTCCCATGGTCCACACTAGGGGGCACTAAAGCATTTAAAATAGCTCACCACAGACATAAGCACATGCCAGTACGCAAAGCAGGGACATACACTGTGTGGGCAGTTAGTGCCATGCTTTAGTCTGTACCTGTGTCTTCTCTTTCAGAGCCTGTCCTGGTGTGACCCTGGGGTTACCCTCACGCCACCCCAGTCTTCCTTGAGTAGGGATCTTGTTAATTTACTTATAGAGCCTCACACGTTTCAGTCTAGCAGCAGGCTTAAGAGGGGGCTCGTGAAGGAATATTCTCCCATAATCCTTTGGAACACGATAAAGTTTCGGAGCTGTCTTTTAAATATTTCGATATCTGTCCGAGGTGAGCAGAGACTGCCTTTTTCCACTTTGAGATTTGGACAGACGAACTGTGTTTGGAAGGACGGGCTGCTGTACAAATAACTTCAGGAGTGATTTTGAAGGGTGTTGCCCGCTCTGTGCCCCCCCACAGAATTACGACCGCCCTCCCGTGATGGCCCTGGCTGTGCCCGTGGCAGTCCGATTCCTCCAGGGCGGGAACAGAGAGCTGTCCCGCAACATGTCCAGTTACCTGTCCCTGGCAGCCATTAGCAAGGCGGAGCTGCTGGCTGAACACACGGAGGCCATCGTGCACGCTGTCCTGGCAGGTGAGAGACAAGGTTGGAGAAGTACCTGCATGGGCAGGCAGGAGGGTACCTGCATGGGCAGGCAGGAGGGTACCTGCATGGGCAGGTAGGAGGGTACCTGCATGGGTAGGCAGGAGGTTTCCTGCATGCGCTGGCAGGAGGGTACCTGCATGGGCAGGCAGGAGGGTACCTGCATGGGCAGGTAGGAGGGTACCTGCATGGGCAGGCAGGAGGGTACCTACATGGGCAGGCAGGAGGGTACCTGCATGCACCGGCAGGAGGGTACCTGCATGGGCAGGCAGGAGGGTACCTGCATGCGCCGGCAGGAGGGTACCTGCATGCGCCGGCAGGAGGGTACCTTCAGCCAACCAGTTGAATACTCTGTGAATGTGACTCTTTATACCAATCTGGTTGGTTGAAGCGAAATCTTAGCCTGGATTCGTGTTCTGAGCTTGAACTTTCCACCACTGCCAAAGAATAGGTCTCCTGCACAGATGTTCACTGCCTTAAGAACGGCTGACGTAAGAAGTGAATAAAAAACAATGGAGGGAGTAAAAGATTAAGTGGCCAATGGGTTGAAGGAGTGAAGGGAACAGCTGTTTAATTACAGCGGGTTGATTAAATGGGTGGGTGGTGCAGAGACCTTTTGTAATATTTCTGTTTGGAAATGTTGGCTGGCTCAGATGCTACCTCTTGAAAGTTCCTGATACAGGGTAGGGGGGGCATTTGAGCAGAGCCAAGGTGCCACCAAGAGGGTGTAGCTCAGAGGCGGTGGGACAGAGCAGTGAAGCCCCTACCCTTCCAGTGCAGACTGTGTGTTTGGATTTTGTTTTAGCGCAGTGGGGTAGACAGCTTGTGCTCTGTGATTTGTATGTGCGGTTGGGGGTGAGGGTATGGGGAGGGCAATTTATTATGTACACCCCCAATAAGATCCCTCCCTTGGGGTCAGGAGAGTCTCACCTACAGTATCCTGAGTGACTCATTAGCACAGTCAAACTTAGAAGGAAATACGTATTTAAGAAGAAGGGTTTGAAGCCTGAGTTTATTCTGGCTGGGAGACGAGGCCGACGTCATGACTGTGCATGTGCAGGACCCGGGATAATGCGGCCGACTGGGTCAGAGAGTGTCGGGCCCTAGGGGAGTTTGTTCAATTACTACAGAGCAAAATCTGTTTCTTTCTCTTACTCTCAAGTCCTTTATTCGTCATTCAATAGCATTTATGTACAAATTACATTTATCTTCATTCCAAAAAATAGAATATAAAACACTCTCCACAGTTTCAAAAAGGGTCAGAACAAACACTGTAAACATTTCTTCTTAATTACTCTCCTTAATTATTGCCATTGTAAACGTCCTTATAAATTCAAAGGTTATACATTTTAGGCATTATTGTGTTAAAGTGAGAAAGTAAATAAGTCTTTAGATGAATCACAGATGGTGCAGTTTAAGGCTCTGGGTGAAACGCTCCTGCTCCTTTTACAGACACGGTAATGGTTATCAGAGGGTTTGTAAATGGAAAACATTCCTGTATTTGTGAGCAAACTGCAGTCTTTTTCATGAGCAGTTCTTTATTTCGGGGTGGGGGGGGTTGGGCTGGCTCGTGTGTTGTTGCTCAATTGCGTGTTGAGCAATGGTGAGGTGGGGGGCAGCGTCAGCCAGTGAATTGGGCTCCGCCGTGTGGTATGATCTCGGAGATGCCCCACCCTACCACGTTGCCCCTGGTGCTGCAGGCCCCGCCCCAGCTGGCCTGCTGTGAGATTTCGTCATCTGCCAGCACCCGGTCCCACGCGTTGACCCCTGTCATTTTCCCAGCGAAGGCCAGCTGTGAGTTAAAGCTGTCATCGAATCCAGCAATGCCACAGCAGCCGTTCTTCTCCTGTCCCAGCAGCATAGCACCCCCCCTGGGGAGGGTGTGGTTCTTAGCCACGCCCAGGAAGCTGGCGGCCTTGCGGCCATCCACCCAGAGTGAGGCCAGGCCCTCATCAGAGCTCCAGGTGCCGCAGTAGTGTACCCAGTGGCCCAGTGCCACCACCTTCTCGGCCTCCACTAGGTGGGCTTCTCCACCCACGGAGAAGCGGGCAGTGTGGCCACTGAGCAGCAGCTGGATCTCCTGTGCGTTGCTGCGCGTCCCGTAGGAGAAGAGCACCGTCTTGTTTAGTGTGTCGGTGGCCTTGACCCACAGGCAGACGGTGAAGGAGCGCAACGACGTGGACGAGTCAGGCACGACCGAGGCGAAGATTCTCTTGGAGCGTAGGGGGAAAAGGAGGGCCATCTCACAGCCTGAGAGTGATGGGGGCAGGGAAACAGACAGGGAGGGGGCAGGGAGAGGAGCAGGGGGTGGGCAGACAGACAGGGAGAGGGGCAGACAGTTAGATGGAGAGAGAGGCAGTTGGACAGACAGGGAGGGGGCAGGAAGACAGACAGGGAAGGGGGAGAGAGAGACAGAGAAAGAGAGACAGGACGGGTGGGGAGAGAGATGGAAAAAGAGTGAGGCGGAGGGAGTAAAGAGAGGGAGACAGGAAGACATGGGGAGGAGGAAAGCGACAGAGAGGGTGGTTTGGAGGGAGGGAGGGAGGGAGGAAGAGAAATGGAAGAAAATAGGAAAGAGAATCAATATACAGGAGATTGCAGAAGACAGACTGCAACAGCCTTCATCATCAGTCTGCAGAGCCCCTTCATGTATAAACCCAGCCTGTATGCGTGTATAAACCTGACTTGTATATGTGTATAAACCCAGCCTGTGTGCGTATATAAACCTGACTTGTATGTGTGTATAAACCCAGCCTGTGTGCGTGTATAAACCTGACTTGTATGTGTGTATAAACCCAGCCTGTGTGCGTGTATAAACCTGACTTGTATGTGTGTATAAACCCAGCCTGTGTGCGTGTATAAACCTGACTTGTATGTGTGTATAAACC
>JAODJU010000036.1:1510134-1522751 GCA_026776725.1 Gnathonemus echidnorhynchus | reverse complement strand
CATCCAGTTGAGTACTATGTGACCATGACTCTTTATGCTCAACTGGTTGGTTGAAACAAAATCCTGGTCTGGATTTTAACTTTCTGGACCTGAAATGTCCACCTCTGGCTGCAAGCCTTCAGCAAAAGGCATGAACGTGAATAAGAAAATCATGTTTTAGGATCAGTGCTCACTCTTCCAATAAAAGCCTGTATTTTCTGCATGTGTCTGCTGCCACTTTGTGGGTGGTGTTGCAGCTGACCAGGCACCCGTGACCGTGTGACCCCCTTCAAAAGCCTGTCTCTATGGGTGCACATGACCTTTGACCCTTGACCTTCATCATATTTTGTGTGACAGAAAGAAGTATTCATACACAGCGCAGGATATGTAGCCATAAAAAAGTGAATATTCAGGACAACACGGATATGGTTCGTCTGTGGAGAGCTCCGTGTGGTGCAGACTAGGCTAATGTTGCCCCCTTGTGGATAGCTTTTGAATTTCATAGGCGTGATTTCATATTCATTTGGGTTAGTCTTTTTTTTTTCTTTACAAGATACTCTGTAGACTTTAGTGAGGGTTGTGAAAAGACATGAGTCAGAATATTTAAATGCCAAATGCTGAAACTTATTCTAAGCCTTGACGCACTTCTAAAATTCTTTTGCCCTGATGACAGAGAATGACAAAGCTTTGGATCGGTCTTTGAGCATTAAATACTAAAGAGAAGACTTTGCAGTACTGAGCCTCAAGTTAAATTTTCTGCTGCTTTGCAGAATGTGTGAATTTCACACAGCATCCTCAGGCTGAAGAGGGTTCACATCACCACACCTTCACATGAAAACGCAGTCACACTTACAGCCGGTTTTTTTCTTTTTAATACTCGAAGGCTTCATTAACTGCTATATGGCCGACACAAAGCGACAGTCATCACAGGCAGTACTTGAGTGAAAAGGCTGTCGTTAGCCCCGCCCACACCTAAATCATGCCCACGGTGGTACCGTCTGTTTCAACTGTCCATTGACAATGAACTGTCGCTGCTTTATACAGCATTAGCCAAGAGACTTCATCAGTCACACCTTCATTTTAAAGTTTGATAAGCAAACACTCATGGGAGTTTTACTTACACAAAAATGTTCTGAGGGTAGAACAAAAAATGATTGGTTCAGAGAGATAACCAATCAGATTGTAGAGGAGGTGGGCCCAAGTCACTAGTGGAGGCGGAGACCAAGATATCTGATTGGTTGGTCCTGCCTCTTCTGGTTGCTTAGTTATCTCTTTGAACCAATCGTTTTTCCTTCTGCCCTCAGAACATTTCTGTGTAAGTAAAACTACCGCGAGCCAAGCAAACAGGCAAGAAGCCAGATGCAGAACAGACCAGAATGGACCGTTACTGCCAAAGGGCGAGTCGATGATCAGCCCATCTGCTCCCATGTGATCTAACCCAACTTCAAATATCAGTATTTAACCAAGGTTCCCTCAGCCCAGGGGGGGGGGGTCAGCAATAGAACCCACCCCCCTCCCCCCCACCAGCTGGACAGTTCCCTCACATTGCTGAGCAGGCCGGATCAGGAGCTGACGGGCCAGAGCAGACGCAGAGCTCCATCATCAGACCTTAATGACACTTCATGCTTTTCAGCCAGACCAGATCGACGCCGCTTGGCATGTTTGATGGATGGAGGGTGGATTTTATAAAAAGCAACTCATTTATTTAAACCTCACTCAAGTGCCCTGTATCTGATATGGCTGTTTTTGGGGAGGGAATGAGATTTAGCTAGAACGGACCTCAAATAGCACCCATCAATGTGCTGCAACCGCCGTAGTTACCATACAGGCACACCTGGCACGTGGCAGCATATCCCAGCCATCTTTGACACAGCATGCTGTAGAACACCTTGCTCCTACCCGCCCCATCTCAGCAGCCTAACCCAGTTAACAAGAGAACCAGTCAGGATCTCCACACCAAAAACACTATGGAGATGGTTGGAGCTGCAAGGCTCTGTGTCTCCAAGCACATCAAGTAATTGTGAGTGCTACCACCAGCCCCTGGCATTGGCACACCCACCAGGTCAGAATGAATGATCTGAGGTTTCACATCTCTTATTTTGGGGCCTGGAGGGATGCCAAAGGCGTGTAACGTAGACATATTCATTACGATGAAGAAGAAAACAAACAAATAAGGGATTAAGTAACTGGGGCACCAATCATTCTATACATAGTTTGATACTCCTGGGTTAATCTATCGCTAAGATCACATTCTACACATTCTAACGAGCTGGAAAAATACCTCACAACGTTTTAAATCCTTAGTCATTAATGAATACTTTGACACCCACGCGATTAAAAACAAAGTATTTATGGTATGTTGCAGAAAATCCTTGTTGGCTTCCTTTTCTTTCTATAGGTGGTTACGTCACGCGTCCGCTCGCTCGACCCACCTGCACGACGCAAAGAACACGTTCAGCGGGGTTCCCACAATGCATTTCGCGTTTAGCGGACATTTTGGCGGAGTGATATGTTCAAATGTGAGCGGAGCAGAAGCGCATATTCCTGGAAACTACGTCAGTGGAGCTTCCCCTGTCTGACTCAGTCAGTTGATACTCAAAATGCTGTTAAATGTGATACGAAGTAAATTAAAAGGCGTTTTAAAGCTAGCAGTTGCTTTTCCTTTATTTTGCAATTTTCTGCACTTATCCTTACGGTGTGTGCCAACGTAAAGTGTCGATGTATTGCATAAAGTAAACAAATGTGACCTGGTAGAAGTATCGTTTTAAGTGTCAATGATTTATTTGTATTAGTATTTCGTGCTAACATGCCCCATGTTATTAAGGTTACTTTTAATGTAACATTGTGAAAACAAACTGGAAAACAGCGTGATGCGATGCAGCACAGCCAGGACGGTTCTGAGATTCCAGTCAGATGTAGGCATTATTCAGTTTAATCAGTCTTGGGCGGCAGCACTGTCCCGTTAAAGGAAAGGCACGGAATAATCATCTTCAATCCGTCTGTATCTCTAGCGTGCTGATGCGGATTTAAACAGGGAAAATCGCCACGCTCTAGTTTGTTTATTACTCAATCTGTCCGAGGGAGGGTCGCGGATGTGCACAATCTCTGGGCGGCGGCGGTGTTCCGGCGTGCGTGCGTCACGGGCGCACAGTCACCTCGCGCTGCGTTTTCTCAACGGTCGTCGCGTTGTGCTCCAGGCTGAGGCGAAGATGGCCGCCGGTTCCTTTTCTGCAGTCGCTAATACCTCCACTAACAATGAAGGCATCCTCATCGGCGACAAGCTGTACTCCGAGGTCTCCCTCACGATCGACAACTCGCTTATACCGGAGGAGCGGCTTTCGCCGACACCATCTATGCTGGACGGCCTCGACCTCCAGACCGAAACGGACCTCCGTATCTTGGGGTGCGAACTAATCCAGTCTGCCGGTATTCTTCTTCGGCTGCCTCAGGTATGTTTAAATAACTAGACTATCGTATGTTCTCCGTGGTATAATTTTTCATCAATATTAAATGATAACGCCGTCTCAGGAATAGTTAGGTAACATCAGTCACGATTAACGCCGGTTTCATTTTTGGCTTAATATAAACATTTGCCAGTATACATAAAACCAAGTTTCTCCTACACTATCCATTTAAATTTTGTAAAAATTAATGTAGTTGTTTACATATATTTTCGGGATATAAAAATCGGCGTAACGCATAACGACAGCATAACGACAAAAACAAAATGGCGGCGCCGCACCGTGGGCTGCGGACATCGAGGGCCAGCGCTTCACCGGCCTATGCTTCTGCTTTCCAGGTGGCCATGGCTACGGGGCAGGTGCTCTTCCACCGTTTCTTCTACTCGAAGTCTTTTGTCAAACACAGCTTCGAGGTAAGTCTGCCTGCGGTAACCCGGTTCTCGCTGCATATCCGGAGGGGGGGGGGGCGCGGTGCGGCCCGGGCCGCCATGTTGTGTTAGCTGCTAGCCGCTAGCTAGCTCTCAACGCATGGGGTGATAGAGGGTAATGGGGGATTATACGCTGGCAGACGAGCCGGCACTTAGATTGCCTGCGAATCCCGCCTTGGCATTCATTTGTACCACCCGGCTCGGCTGAGTAATTTTCCAAAATGGCCGTGTACGTTTCGGGTTACTGGAGTCAGTGGAGTGTCCAGGCCGGCGTGTGGGCAGACTGTCTGCTTTTCTGCATCCGGCCCCCCGGCGCCGATTGGGATCCCCTGGTCCCATCAGCCAGGATTTGTTTCGGAAGGTGTTTTCTGTGTCCCTCATTTCCAGATCGTGGCAATGGCTTGCGTGAACTTGGCCTCTAAGATCGAGGAAGCGCCGCGCCGGATACGAGACGTGATCAACGTTTTCCACCACTTACGGCAGCTCAGGGCCAAGAGGTAAGCGACCCTTTCCTGCCCCCACCCCACCCCACCCCACCCCAACTTTGAAAGTGCTGCCCCTTAAACTTCTGTTCCAACAGCATCATTCCTTTCCAGTGTAGGAAGCTTTTTAGTTGAAACAATTTGACGTTTATTGCCTAATCTGATATTAGTAGAAACTGCCTGAACTTTTGTAAGTATTACTTTTCCGTCTGATTTAGATCCATTTATCGTATGTGCTTTGCTCTTCTGCACTCTGTTTCCCAGTCCCATAGGCAAAGGGGGTTTCTGCTGTAGTTATTGTATATTGAACAGTAGTAGGGAACATTGAGCTTTCTCTGCTTGATCCTTTTTCCTGTGCAATTGAAACATTTCGGTAGCGCTTTCAGCTTATTAGTTGACAGTGCTCTGAATTAAAATGGGCACCATTTTCACAACTGTCATTGGACAACTGTCTGGTGTGTGCTTAAGAAGAATCTGTTTTGTGTTAAATCAGGACTGTGGCATTAACTTAAGTTCTCTTTTCCCCTTGCAACCAACTAACAGCGACCAGCTACATTTACCAATGCCTGGGTGATGTGGAATGGTACGTAGAGATGAAGCTGTCGGCATGGCAACAGTGAGCGAAGTGTTGCATTCCCCCTCCTCCCGTGGGAGAAGCCAGTGGTCTGACAGCGGGTCACTGGAATCGGGGATGACAGGTTGGCCACTCCTTCCAGGCGTCTGGGAAACTCCTGTATCTCAGTCTAAGCTTTTGTCCCAGCTGCCAGCGCTTGTGGTAACTTCCATCTTAGAACAACATTGTCACTGCAGTCAGACACTGCCATGACCTTCACAGGAAATCAGGCATGGCTTTTGTTTTTGTATATCTAGTGTTAGATTTTACATATGGGCCACTGAACTAGAGCTTTTTTTCTACTCAGGAACATTTTAAACTTTTAATATTTTGCATGCATTGATCCTGCAGACAAACAAAAGTCATGCTTTCTGGAAAACACCCACAATCACTCCTAGTGCCTTACATTTGTCTTTCACAAAAGTCATGTTTGGTGTTGGTTTCATACCGCTTTTTGCTGTGTTGGCTGTTTAATTTCTCTCTGAACTTGCAGGTCATAATCTAGAACAGTTGCATTTCTGTCAGTGATTTTTCTGCTATTTTGGTTACATTAAATTGTTTGTGCCTTCATACCTTAGGTGGTTCAGTCATAGAAGTTTGAGTTCCAGTCAGAAAAGTGTTCAAATGGCACACTGAGAAATCACATTAAGGGATGTGCTGTATTGTATTTTTGTAACTTCAAAGAAGTGTGGTAAACAGGTGAGATGTTGTGAAAATGAATTTAAAATAAGTGCCCATATTTTCCATGTTATTTTGATTATATACAGTTCAGTTCTCTGGAATTGTCTGTTAATCTCCAAATGTTTGCTGTGAAGGTACATTCAGATGATTGATTACCCTTTTTTACTTTGATTGCAAAGTGCCTTCATTGTTTTAAAGCTGTAGTTGTGGATATGGAAGAAAAACACAGACCTGTTGTCTTTAATGGAGTAATTCTTTAATCATTTTCACTGACTGTTCAGTGCAGTTGCCAGAGGTCTGGTTAAGCAGATGTATAGTTTTCTGTACCTATAACGAGATTTGTTTAGAGCAGTTTTAGAGTATAGAATTTGGATGTCTTTTTTGTTGCATTGAGAAATGTTTTGCAGATCAGGCATTATGGTGGACATGGCAATGTGCTGTCCTGCTGGGAGTTTAAGGTTGGGCTGCTGTGGAAGCTGCGCTCCAATTTACCCTGTGGTTTCTGCTGAGGCTGGGTTGTTTTGTCAGTTTCTGCATGGGCAGCTGGATTCAAAAGCTTCCACTGAAGTTACAGGAGTCAAAAAGTTAGGACCTGTTGCCTTTAGTTGGTTGAAAGGGGAAAACCAGGAGTAAAGAAAAAGATTTTTGTTGGATGTTTACCTGGGAGACATTATTTTCCTTTTGCAAATCAGGAGTGCAAGTCCACTGATCCTGGATCAGAACTACATTAACACCAAAAATCAAGTCATTAAAGCAGAGCGGCGAGTTCTGAAGGAGCTGGGCTTCTGTGTTCACGTCAAGCATCCGCACAAGGTGGGTCACGTGGCACCGTGCACTTCTTACATGGCGGTTGGCATGGAGCCTTCTGCCGGGCTCTTGGCTATGAATAGCTGCAGCACCAGTGGGTGTCACCCCGCGCACCTCTTCTGTGGTGTGTGTGTGTGTGTGTGTGTGGGGGGGGGGGCAGAATTCCTACTTGCTGCATGTTTCATTTTTGGGGGCAGGAGATGGGTGGGTTGGGCTACTGTTAGACTTCAGGCTCCTAACGGATGGCAGTCGACTGAAGGTGCATAAAGTCTGCTGTCTGTTTCAGATCATTGTAACGTACCTACAAGTCCTTGAATGTGAGAAGAACCAAACACTCGTTCAGACCGCCTGGTGAGTAGATGATCGCTTTGGACTGTTGTTTGGATCGACTTTCTGTAAAACTGCAGTTCTGCATCTCATGGAATTTCTTATTCAGACTTTCTCTTGTGTTGTGACTTAAGTCTGATTTTCATTTATACGTTTAAATGGAGAACTCAGTTTAACTTTGTCCTTTCTTTCTACTCTTTGATTAAAGGGTAGTCCATGATGGTAAGTCTCATAAAGAACCTCTGAACTCTGCTCCTCCAACCACATGACCTCAGGAATCTCCCCCCATTGGCTTCCCTTCTCGAGACAGCCAATCCAGTGAGAGCTCTCTGCCGAGATTCACTGAAGGGGTCCTTTACCATCTGGAAACATCATCTTATTTTCTTTGGGTGTCAAAAGGATTTGTATTTTTTGTTTGCTTCCAGGTGTAATTTTTTTGTAGTTCTGTAGAATTAAACTTGCTATTTTTCTAAATGCGTAAATGCAACCAAGCAGTAAACATAGCAAACGTTTTTTAACTATTTTTCTGAGTATACTTTTTGAATGTAGATAAACTGTAATGCTATATTGTTGTTGCATTCTATACCTGATGTGGTCTCTAGAGATGTTTTTCAGGATTCCTCCCTCTAAGGCTTTGTCTCCCAGGATCCTGTTCTGTCGTCATCAGCCCTTACGCAATCAGTATCCCTTGCACTAAAAAAAACAATCGTGACCCACCAAAGTATATCTCCAGAAATTCCCCAATACATTTTTTCTTCCTTAAAACAAGTTGTAGATCGCAAGTTTTTTGGCTTTCATGCACAGCCCATTAGCGAAGACTTCATTGGGATTTTCAACTGGTAGCTTATCTTTTGTGACCTCTGGCCTCTTGATGGAGACGGTGGTAGAGCATGGCGCAGCGTGCAAAGCCACATCCACCTTGTTTGCACATCTTTAATCTTGCCTGTTTCGAGCTTTTCTGTGTTTTCCCCCCAGTGTCCCACATTTGGTGTATGACCTGTTTCATTTTAGCCACTTTGGGTGCTTTTTTTGGTCAGTGTCTTATAGCAAGAGAGGAACCTGCAGGTCTCACCACAGTCTGTGTGAAGCCTACAGGCTCTAAGAAGGGCAGTGTTTGAGGACCTCTCTGGATTTTTTGAGTGGTGTGAAATTGAAGATGGGAGTTTAAGCTCTAATCCTTAATTATGCGTGCTGTAGCTATGCGTATACATGCTAATAGCTACTGAGGGATCTCGGTAGTAATATCAAATTCTCGTGACACCCCCTTCCCCCAAAAGGAGCATGGTGGTGTCAACATGGGTGTTAGATGGTGTTTTCAGTCTCTGAACGGCACAGCAAATTTTTTGCTGCCAATGGCACAATTCCCTTTTGGCAGAAAGGTGTGTGGAGGATTGCAGGAAAGAAAGGACAAAGCTAAATTGAGTCTCCATGACGATAAAAGAAATGTATCCTATGTTGTATTAGAAAGTCAGGAAGTTACTGTTGCAACAAGGCTGTATGTGTGTTTTGTTTTGTAGGAATTACATGAACGACAGCCTTCGGACAAATGTGTTTGTGAGGTTTCAAGTGGAGACCATCGCCTGTGCCTGCATTTACCTTGCTGCCCGTGCTCTACAAGTGGGTTCCACATGGTTCTGCTTCCACCCTACGGTCCTCAGTGGCCTTGCTCTTAGAATATTTCTGGCTTATTAGCTGATTCATCCCTTGTAGGCAGTCCCCACTCAATGCACCGCCCATTTACTCATGCTGTCTTTCTTACACCTAGATGCCCCTCCCCACTAAGCCACACTGGTTTCTACTCTTTGGAGCCACTGAGGAAGAGATTAGGGACATTTGTATCACCACTCTGAAACTCTACACTAGGAAAAAGGTGAGCTTTGCCCCACTCTGGGCATGGGGGGGGACCCTAGGCACCCTGCATTTGTTTTTCATTTAGGTGATTTTTTTCTTCATTCTAATCTGTGCCTGCTCCTCTCCAGCCTAACTACGAGTTGTTGGAGAAAGAGGTAGAAAAGCGAAAGGTGGCCCTGCAGGAGGCCAAGCTTAAGGCTAAGGGACTGAACCCAGACGGCACCCCCGCCCTGTCCACCCTGGGTGGCTTCTCTCCGGGATCCAAGCCATGTAAGTTTTGGTGGGCCACCTTGTCTTTGTTCCTCCATTCGCCGCTTTTAGGGGACTAAGTCTCCCTGCTTCCATTTTTTTCAGGTTCTCCGAGAGAAGCAAAGGGGGATGAGAAGTCTCCAAATCCACAGGTGCTGAAAGCAGTGAAAAAAGAACCAGAAGACAGACCACAGAGCTCTAAGAGTCCTCACAACGGGTAAGTCGGGGAGGGCAGTAGGTCTGGGTGGCTCCTAATGGAGTACATTTGTGTTGGATTTCAGAAGACCATTTAAAATTTTACGTTTTGTCCATCCATTGTCTCAGTCTCAGGAAGGAAAACAAGTTGAACCGCAACAGCAGGAGTGAGAGTCGGTCCCGCTCCAGGTCTCGGTCACGCTCCCGTTCACCTCGCAGGCAGTAAGTCCCCCAAACCCCTTAGAAGCTACTCTTGAGGTCGGATGACCTGAAGAATGGTCTATTTCCAATTAATTTTCCAGGCAGTCTGTGTTTTCCCGTGTCTGAGTGAATTTTGGCTTTTGTGCTCACGCAGCTACAACACACGGCGAAGTCGCTCGGGGACCTACAGCTCACGCAGCCGGTCGCACAGCCGAAGCCCATCACCTCGGCGTCACCAGAACCACACCTCGCCGCCCCAGCTGCTTTTGCCGCACCTGAAGCCCAAGCACCGGGCTGACGAGCTCAAACTGCAAGGTCGGCACGGACACAAGAGGAAGAAGTCGCGTTCACGGTCTGCTAGCAAGTCCCGTGAACGTGAGCGGGAGCGCGAACGTGACAGGGTCACCTCCGAGCCCACTTCCAAAAAGCACAAACACGAACGCAGTAGTGGCGGCCACCATAGGGACCGGCGGGAACGGTCCCGCTCGTATGATCGTGCACACAAGAGCAAGCACCACGGCAGTGGTCACTCGGGCCACAGTCGACACCGGCGCTGAAACCGGTCCTGTGGTCTGGCTGGAAGGGGAGGGGCATGTAGGGCCTCCATTCCCTCTCTGCTCCGTGATTGGCTTGTTCTGTTGCTATCATCTGCGGACCTTTAGGTGTAAAGTTATGAACTTGAAACTACATATTTACAGTGTAAAGGTGGCTTATTGCCAACATATTACAATGAATGCTTTGATTTATAAAAGCAACCGGTAATAGCCGGGGATGGGGGGGTAAAACAATTCAGGAAAGACATCAAGATTTTGCACAGTTTAAAGTGAATACCTGGACTGTTCGTTTTGCTTTTCCAGGCATACGTATGTATACAGGAGTTTGCTGTACAGATGCGAGAAAACGGGGATCTCTAGACATAGACCTTATTTTTTTACAGCTGACTGCAGACACTTGATTTCTGACCTCTTTTGTTAGAATCGTGGTGAATTTGTTACACTGGTTTTTAGTCTGCACGTGTTCATGTCTGATTTTTACTCAATAAAAAAGTGATTCTGATCTGTCTCTTTGGTCTAGTCAGGGTTCTATTCATGAAACCTGGTCAGCAAGTCTTTGCTATGGACAATAAAATGTGCCATTGCAACCCACTGAACAGTTTATTTCTGGTGATCTGTTTTGTGGTGTAGTATGAATTGTCAAACCAGCTTACTCAATCCAGACTGACTTCAAATCTTGTCAAGACTGGTGCACCTTGCAGCCTGTAGAGGGTGCTGTGGTTTCCTTGACTGGGCAGTGTGTAGATGGGGACAGACCAGAAAATCTTCCTGAAACTAATGTCTGTACGCTAAGAAATCATTGGGAGAAATCAGTCCTAATAGGGCGATGGGAGGGAGAAAAATGACTAACAGTCCTCTTATTCACGTAAATGCTTAATGAATGAATGTTCAGCTCACATTAAAAAACTCCAAGGTTTCACTTTCCAAGAACTTCAGAGAATGTTGTATAGTTATTCTGCTGCTCTGTTGCAGCTAAGCAGTTTCTGTTTTGATTCATTGATTTGATACCCTGAAATGCAACAGCAAGAAAGATCACTTCTATATTGTGGTTGGTGAATGCTTTTATTTAAAAATAACGATAGAGGGCGCTGCTGGGTAGGATAAGGCGTGACTTCTATGGATAGCATGGAAGTCTTTTTTTTTTTTTTAAATCACCTTTCCTCACACTGAATGCTGCAGCTCATCAATGCCGTTTTGAAGGCAGAGTGCTACTTACTGCACTGCAGTCTTAGATGTTTGCTGAATGTTCAGGGAGTGTTTTTAGGACCCCTTAGGGCCGTAGCATGGTTGCGACAGTGAAGCATAGGAGGAGTAATGTTAGAAATGTACCTTCCCTGTAAATTACAGTATTATCGAAGAATTCCCAGAAACTGCCCTTGTTGCTGTGTGCGTTTGCTTATTTGATCATTTAGTTCAAAATTGCTCATATAAGAATAATGGTGAAAGGAATGGTACAATAGAGCCCCTCTTGGGGGTTTGAACTACCGCTTCCAACATTGTCTAGAACTCCGTGTTTTCTCAGGATCGGCGGAGGATGTGTGCCAGGTTCTGGGGGGGGCAGCCTGACTCTCACACTCAGAAGACTCTGTGAGCTCTGCCAGAGGCAGAAACAAACCGACTGTATTTATAACAAGGGTGTCTCGTTTGAGGATGGATATCAGACACTGGACCCATGTTTGATCCTATTTCTATCACACACATGGAACACAAAAGCAGAACAAAAAAAAATCACTAATACTGCGACATTGAACATGCTATAAACAGCACCCACGCTGCTGGTAGCAGTTCCATATACTGGAATTTGCGACATTAGCTGTGTCTACAGCGGCTGTGGGCTTGATGACTGGGAAGAGACAGTCTTTAAAATCTGGGCTACCCCTGCTTTTGCAGACTGGCACAGCAAAAGATGCAAACGTGTACCTGCTGAATGAGACAAAAGAATCTTCAAGACATATTTCTTTTCCGGTTGCTATATTTCTTGCTTTTCCAGTCCTGTTTTTTTTTTCATCCTGGTATTGGATGGCGTCTGTTGGCACACAGCATGCTCATAGTTGGCATTTGACCTAGTTGGTGCATCAGGAGTTTCCATTTGTGGGAACAGTACCCAACCACCCCCCAATGTCATTCAACCCCCACTGTGGCACAGCAATCTTCTGTTATATAATCAGTAAAAAAATAATATTCTGAAAAAAAACATATTCTGCCCGGCAGTGATTCTTTCTTACAGTGTATTTGGTCAGCAGTGTGTTTTGTTTATCTAAAACGGAGCCGATGCCTTGGTGCAGACATCCTGTGCTGGAACAGTGTGAGCAGGCACAGAGCCCCAGTGCAGTACTGTGGCTCCACTGGATGTTTTCCTTGCATTGCTAAACCTTTCCCACAGTCCAGGTGATGTAATGATAAAAGGGCAAGGGACCCCGCGTTCTTCAAGCGCCACAGTTTCACGATGACGGTAGGAGTGACCTGCGGCCGGGCGAAAGGGACCGAGGTCTTTTCTGGCAGCGGATTAAAGGGGCGAGTACAACAAAGGCAGCACAGGAAAGCGCAGAGCGGCTGCTCGCAGCAGTTTGTTTACAGTTTGCGGCGCGGATGAAAGGGCTGGGGGTCACAGGGCAGCGGCGCAGCTGCCCCGCGTGTGAGAGCACAACACCTACGTCACGCTCCGTGCAGCCAGGGCGCCCCAGCCATGTGGCAGAGAGTCACACCGACTGTGGTACAGATCCAGGACTGTGTGCTTTTGGGGTGGGGGGGGGTGGGGGGGGGTCACGCTGCCAGTATGTTATTTATTG
>JAODJU010000036.1:1450933-1465370 GCA_026776725.1 Gnathonemus echidnorhynchus | reverse complement strand
GGGGGGGGGGGGGGGGGGGGGGGGGGTGTAACGAGATGAAGCAAGACGATGAGGGTGTAGTTGCTGGGGGGGGTGGAGTCACTGGGGGGTGAAGACGCGCGGCCCCCAAAATCCCAAATTGGGGGGGTTTGGGGGCAGGAGAAGTGAGGCACAGAGGGTCAAAAACACCGGCAATGTCGCTCAGACGGACACGGTGCTGGGTACCTCCTCGTACTGGATGATGAAGTAGGGGAAACTCTGGTCATCATTAAAGATAACGAATATCTGGGGGTCCAGCCAGTTGTCCACGCAGGAGTCATACAGGTCGCTAGAGGGATCCCTGGGGTTGAGGGGGGGCGGGCGGCGCATGGAGGGATTGCCCACTGTGACGCGGCCCGTCAGCACCTTGGCCAAGAACATGAAGTGCACGCCCTTCGCTGAGCGCTTGGAGAAGTTGTGCGAGTACACGGCCTTACGGGCGAAGTAGCTTCCCTGGCCAAACATGGTGGCGTGTTTGCCGCACACGCGGGGATCAAAGTTGTGCTTGCAGATGCCGTCCACCACGTCCTGCGACGTGCCGTGGAAGAGGTGCCGCTCGTTTAGCATGCGGTCCATCTCCGACATCTTCCTCGACATGTACTCCTTCTTCCTGTTCCGGGGAAGAAGAGGGGCAGGGGCAAGTGGTCAGTATCAGGCCGCGTTGTGAGGACACATGTGACAAAGACCTTGGAAGATTCCAGAAAGCTGACAGTTGCCGCTCCATACATAAAATGCAACTCTGTGCGGCTATTTCTGGGACAGATGTTTCTGTGGGCGTCAGCATAACTGGAAGGCACATTGGGGAAACGTGCAGATATCACCACAATTTCCTGTATTGCTTACAGTTGTTTGGTTTCCTCAAAATGGATGATGGAACCGGGTGGCCCAAATCAGGCTTCCCTCTAGACCCCTACCCAACCTTACAGAAGATCGACGGTCTCAAGGCTGCTTCTGCCCTATTTGCCCCGTTAACACTGAGCACCGTGGAGTGCGCCTCCCTTATCTGTGCCGGCCTCTCCCACACACCCCTAGCCCCCCCCCCCCGCCGTCTATTCTGCGGGGGCTCATGTAGACACAGAGACGCACGCACCGTCCATGACTCAACAACATCCTCCCTCCTGTCTCTGACTCATCTGCCAGTCCTGAGAGCTTCAGGCAGAGTGAGATGTTTTCATGGGTGGTGAGAGAGGCCCCCAGGTGCAAAGCCGCAGAGCCCATTGCCGTGAGAAAAAGGTCCTCATTCAACCAAAATTCAGATTGCCCCCTTCAACGGCCTGCTGCCAGTGTGACAGTCAACACTAAATCCACGTGAGGCTATAAAACACTAAATCCTGTTTGTTGCCAATTGAAGAGCAAATTCCTAAACTCAGTGCACGGGATACATTTTGGTGTGAATTTTACTCTTCATCTGCTCCAGAACTTCTGCTGGAACTTTGCATACACTCAGATCCCCGGCAGACACTTGGATCCCTACCAGCTACTCACCTCTTGTACTTCTCCCAGAGGAAAGGGTTCTGAACCCGGAGGATGCGGAGAATTCGGAACTTGGTCTCTGACACGGTCTTGTGGAAGAGGCTGTAGACGGTACGGTAGCTGCGGTCCTCCCGAGCCACGGGCACCTGCAGAAAGTCCTGGTAGGAGCTCATCGGCAGCCAGGTCTCGGGGTAGAGCCGTGAGGGGTCCGATGAGGTAGGCGAGACGGGCACGGGGCCCTGCGTGGAACCCAGGCCGCTGAGCGTCCTGCAAACGGACCACGGAACACGGTTATCGGTCTCCTTCAAGACAATACCGTTAAACGCGGCTTCCAACATGGCGGAACCCAAACTGCAACAGAATGAGGCAGCTACCCGAACGGCGCAGGCAGTGTGCAGAGCCAGAAGGGATAACATCTGGGTGAATGGGGCCGTCCGGCTAAGCGCTAACCTCACACAACTGGAAGGAATCTTATCGTGACTGTCGACCAACAGCTGTGCGACAGCGGCTGGCTACAGAGCCCCCCCCGCCCCCTCACCCAACAAGGCTCCCACACGCTTGCACCGGGGATTCCAAGACGCCCGAGCGAGACCGTGGGAGACACTAATCCTGCCAGTCAGCTTCACATGAAAAAAAAAAAGATTGCGGTCCAAAAAAAAAACAAAAAACGGAAGGACGGGCAGAGGGGGTGTGAGGAACGGAGCTGTTTACTGAGTTACGGGGGCCTCTGCTAAAGGGCTAATGGCCCCCACTGGGGCTAGGGGAAGGCAGATCTGCACACCAGTGTTGAGGCTGGAGAGATAAGAGGGGCAGGGTAGAGCGAGCTGTGGATCTGTGCTGCCTGAGAGCGACACAGAGATGCACACCACAGATGTTCCCACGCGCTGACTTTCACACGGACAGACACGCACACACAGTCATACCGGCACAAGCGCTTAGACGTTTGCCCACTGTTTACTCCTGTAGCTCTGCTCCCGTCAGACGCTCCCACGGCCAGCGTCGCACGCGAAGCAGTCTGCAGCCACCCGCCGGGTCGCCGCAAAGCCACCACCTCGGTCTGGGGCACGAAAGCTGCCCCTCCCACGCCCCCCCCCCCCCTCCCCCCGCAGGCTGACGCAGGCGGCTCGTTGAATACGGCTAGATTCACACTTACTGTAAGTATGGCGTCAACATCACAGCCGAAAGGAAGAGGGGCCTCTTCCTGATCTGCCGGCGGAACCCAAAGACGGCGTTCTGCTGAAAGCCCTCACGGATGTTCAGGATGTACTGGTTCTGGAGTGTGATGAAGCGGACCTCCTTCAGGCCACGGCTGCTAGCCTCTTCGATGAGACGGACCACGGGCTGGAGGACGAGACGAGATCACCGTGAGTCCACTGGTGCCGGGCCAGGTTCAGATCCGAACCCACCCACCAGGTTTCCCCAGTGGCTAACATTATGGAAGGACCAGTGACCGGCAGGTGTTTGTGTGTGCATGTGTCCGTGACGTAAAGGTCGGCCATTTTTGTCTGATACCATGCAAACTTCCCCTTAGGAGTCTGCAGTGCTCATGAGGAATGTGAAGATCACCAGCATGGAATAAACCAGCTGGAGTAATGAATCTGTCTCGCTGTTTCTAGGTAGGTTTCTAGGGCGTGGCCTGTGTGCACTCACCTCAGAGTATTCCCTCCAGCCAAAGTTATCTCTGCAGTAGTACTTCCATACAGTGTGACAGCTGGGGACAAGGCTTGGACTGGTGGGCACAATGGCCAAGACGGGGGGCGTGGCCGTCGGGCTTGGGGGCGTGGTCATCAAGCTTGGGGGCGTGGACAGACGTCTGACCAGGTCGAACTCCACGTCGACCACCTGCATGGTTCCGAAGTGCAGGGTGAACGCACGGCCGCTGCAGGAAGGATGAGACGGAGAGTGAGAGATCCGTGGATGCAGACGGGCCACCTCCATGTCATACCGACAGACTGGCCTACATCAATGGAAATCTATGCAGAGATATTCAAGGTCCATCAGTGAATCACTACCAGGTGCTACTCATTGTACCGGTGACAAGAGGACCCCCAAACCGAAACAGGCAAACATGTAAACGCTTGGTGGCATTTTTGAGTGACTTTTCATGTTCTTCAGACAAACAAGCATAATGGGAAAACACATGTCACACGAACAAAAGGTCACAGTTCAACCAGGACCGGGTGATCCAGTAGGCTGCGTGCTCTCTGTGATCAAACCACGCCCCCCACTCTCTACATACTAACCCCTGTGTGGACCTGAGCGGAACATAAATCTGCTTCAGGCTTTACTCAATCGCACCCCTGATCCCCCCATTAAGCTCATTCTGCTGCGTACATCAGAAGGTCCTCAAGGGCTTTAAACAACAACATTTTCTAGGGCGGGGGGGGGGGGTTTGTCAATCGGAACAGAACCAGAGAAACAGAAACTGTAAGACCAGGACTGACTGGAACAAGGTCTGCTTGCTCAGGATAAAGGCACCCATTAACAGGAACAGAGCAGCCACTCTCTCACATGCTGTCAAACACCGGGAACGATCCTGACTGGTTATGAATGGCTTGTTCTAGAACCTGGGGAGGGGAGGCTCAGTAATTAGAAATCTCTGTCCTGCCGGAGACCCCTTCAGATGGTTGCTCACCCTGTTCGCCTCCCACCGTCTTACGCTTCAGTCCCTGGGTTGGGAACACACTGCCTGCGCAGCTCAGACAGTCCAGGACATGGTGTCTCTGACTGCTGGTGTCAACCACCCCCCCCCTCCCCATAGCTGGCTGAGATACCGTCCCCGGAGGCCGAGAATCATGCTAGAGCGCCAAGCCACAGCGGAACAACATGAAACCGTAACAGAATCATACCGGTTACATGTGTGGATAATCATCCGCTTGGGATCATCTCACATCATTCAGCAGCGTATGAGGACAAAGCAACTGGGAGCCGCTGGAGACCCTCAGCATGTGTGAACTGGGGGGGGGGGGTCACTTTGTACATTTGCACTTTGTTCATTGTAATGTTGACCCTGTGCTAACTTGCATATGACCAATAAAACTGAAACCCAGAAATGCTGGGTAACGTTCCTGCAGCAGAGGGCCCCCCCCTGGGATTCCACTCAGGGCCCCACGTCACACCCACATGCCAGCTCGGGAGACAAAACCCACGCGGTTCAAACCACAAAACAAACAGGAAAATCACACAGCTCCTCCGGCCTGGGATGGGGCAAACAGAGAGCAGACGTGCTGATAGAGGAAGGGAAAAGCTCCCCCTCTGCCTCCCCCAGCAGCAAAAACCGGCAGAAGAGTGCGTTCCATCACAGGATGGGACTGACACAGGAACGTGCAGTGACTTCTGGGTAATACAGCATAACAGAGGACACCCAGCATCAGCAAAAAATGAGGAGAAAACATATTGCGAGCCCACTTCAAACGCCCCCCCCCCCCCGAACCACACAGACGCTCTCGCAGTAACCTGACAAACTGCTCAAGCACCCAGCCACGCAGTTTCATGTCAACGCCTGTGTTGCGCAACAAGGTGTGACGTGCTGGTGGGACGGGCCACAGGTAGCCACAGGTGCCCGTAACCACAGGGCGGGCAACAGCACGCACAAAAGCTGGGCACTGAGAGCCTTCGTGTTGTGGTGCGGGGGCAGGGGAGGGGGGTCACAGCCTCACAGAGCTATCAGGGGGTCCATGACCCCTGTGGTGGTGAACCTCAATGTGACCCCAGACAACCCATAAAACCACCACCCCTACTCCCCCCACCCGGCTTCCTGCCTCCCAGGGGGCAACCAAGTCCTGCACTAAAAATAAAATTCCATGGGTTAAATTAAGTGCGAAGGCCGATTGTTTGTTGGTGAATCGGTTAGAGGGACGGTTTGGCTGGGGTTCCTAGCTGGCCTAACTGGGGCAAACCCAGCTGGCCATGGGGCAGGGGGAGGGCCAGCAGCCCATGACGTGATGTCAGAGAGAGCGAGGTCACCAAGCTCACAAAGGGCAACTTACAGAAGGACTCACTAGAATAGGTGAACAGTAGAAGGCGGTTTGTTTTCTATCACGTCTAAGTAACGAAAAAGAACCTGTCCTGGTCACATCCTTAGACAAAGATGGGCTCCTGAAGGTTCTGAGGTCAACTTGGCAAAGCGAGAGACAGCCGGGACACGTGAGAATGAGCAGCAGATAACAGCTGGCGCACCTGAGAGCTAAAGCGGTCAAAGGGCAACCGCAAGCCTGTGGAACCGGGAAGCGGCAGAGTCATCGCACACACACACAACCTGTTCTGAAAGCTCCGGAAAGTAAAACCTGGCTGAGTTTCAGCAAAAGGGAGAAGCAGCTTGTCATGCAAATGATGGGTTATTTGAATTCAAATGGGGGAGAGAGCGAGAGTGGGGGAGGGCAAGAGAGCTGCAGGCAGAGAGCGACCCCCCCTCCCCCCAGCGACAAGGGGCCGGCCTGCAGCGGGAACCAACCCATCAGCAGTACCAGCATCACCCGTTCAGGCACCGATAGCAGTGAAAGCCTGGAATACCCTGTGTTGTGACACCAACAGATGAACCACACGGAATACTCCTTTGCCAAATATAAGTGCAGAAACAAAGCGGGTGAAGCTTTGGTAGAAACAGCAGAGAGTCAGTTAGTGAGTAAGGTTAGAGTTACAGAAAAAGAGGGTCATAGTTAGAGTATATTTAGAGTTAGACATATAGAGTAGGGTCATAGTTTGAAAGAATACAGTCATGGATATACATAGAGTAGGGTCATAATTTAAGAGAATACAGTTAGGGATAGACATAGAGTAGGGTCAGAGTTTGAAAGAGTAGATTCAGGGATAGACATAGAATGGTTAGGGTTAGATAGAGTAGGGACGGAGATTGAGAGAGTAGGGTTAGAGTTAGACAGAGAGTAAGGTTGTGGTTATAATTAGAAAGTAAGTTATCATTAGAAACAGAGAGTAGGGTTAGACACAGTACAGTTATAGTTAGATACATAGTAGGGTTAGAGTTTGGGGGAGTAAAGTTAGAATTAGACATACAAGTAAGTTTAGGGTTAAACACAGAGTAGGATTGTGGTTATAGTTAGATAGGGAGTAAGGTTATCATTATAAATAGAGAATAAAGTTATAGTTAGACACAGAGTAGGGTTATGGTTAGACAGTTAAAGAGATGAGGAGTCAGACAGAGAGCCCTGTCTGAGTTTTAGTGAGGGAGTATGGCTATCATGAGATACACAGAGTGTGACAGTAGGGTTGGGGCTAGAAATCAGAGCAGCAGGACAGCAGAAGCTCTGCCAGTACGCTACACCCAGCCAACACGCATTCATCCTCTCATAGCACTGGGATGAGCTCTCAGACATGCGGCAAGAATGCAGTCTGTCTGGGCGTGTAATTCATCTTACAGGGATCCTCTCACATTCAGTCACACATGGCGGTATTCCTCACCCACTGCACACTGTAGCACCGTGCCTACCTCACTAGCACGCTGCGATTTAGCAGCCAGGTGTGCTAAGCGCCCCCCCCCCGGGCCATGATCCCCCCACCTCCTGAGTGGGAACACACCCAGCTCACGGTGATATCATCACCGGTCACATTCCTCCACCACATACACTGACCATGCGCTGATAAGGCGGTTTCACCTGACCGGGTGATTGATCGCCCAGGGCAGCGAGCGTGGCAGTGACACACATGTATACGCAAACTCGAGAACGTGCGATGCAAACGTCAGACAGGCCCGGGGAGACCCCGCCCACTCTGTGGACGGAACGTTCCCAAACATCCACGGGTGCGACCAGTTCCACCAGGGTGGGGCAGCTGCCTACCCAATACGCTCAGCATGGGAGACGCTCAGTGCTAAGAGCAATGGTAGTCCTTTCTATAAAAAAAAAAAATCACACAAACACACCAAAATGTTCTACCTTGCTGAATCGGAGTGACACAAAGCTCTGACTGCAACACCCTCAGCTCACTCCATGACGCTGTGGCGGATCTGCATCTGGCAAAAAGTCACCACTCGTTTCACTCACACACAGACTTTAAGAAGTAGAACCACTAAAGGCCTTATCAAGAGCCCATATATCAAGGGCTCTATACCAAGCAGAAGTCCCAGGTTACAAATCGGTGTCTCTAACCACCACGCCACCTACTGTCCTGTCATTAAAGAGAAGAAATTGAGATAATGGAAAAGCACTGAGCGGGTTTTATGAGCACACCATGTCAGCTGTGAGTCTCGTGTCAGGGTATAACCTGCCACCCGGGGGGGGCGAATAAGACGCACAGAGGGAAAAAGCGACGCAACAGAGGAAAAGGACAAAGATAGGACAGAGAACAAGAAGGAGGAAGCGCCTCGGGAAGAGAAGAGCGCCCGGAACCGTCGACCCGTCGCCCGCAAAAGGGGGAAATGGCTAGTTTGCCATGGGTGGAGATAAAAGGGTTAAAAAGGAGCTGTGAGTAATCAAGATGGGGCCCAGCCTGGCATGGTGATTCACGACACAACTGCCACGTTCTCCGGTTCTCATTCCACTCAGGATGGTTTCGAGCTGTTACGCCCTCAGCCCCCGGGAGTCGACATGCCACTGTCCGATTTGTGCCTGGATGTTTTGTTCCACAAGAGCCCCCATCCCCCCCCCCGAGCAAGAGGGGGAAGTGCGTCTCACGCACCCACACACACTTGCTGTGTTTAATATTCACACATATAACAACAGATACAACACAGACTGCCAAACACTAAGCCTGTGTGTGTGTGTGTGTGTGTGGGGGGGGGGTTTCAAACCCCCAGTAAGCTTCAAGGATTGCATGTTTGGAACTGAGAGAGAATTAGTTGCTGGTGGGCCCTTAAACCCTTCCTTCTTGACTTCCAATGAAAGTACATCTATCATCCACTGTGATGAGCCCCTGCCACCCATGACCCGGCCATTGAGGCTCTGGGAATGCAAACTGGGACGAGGATAGGGAAGGAAAAAAAAACCCCAACAGTGACTCAGAACACTAGTCTTTAAATAAACACCAAGAATTAACTGCAGATCACACACTACCAACCTCAACCAACATTACAGGTCAACAGCAATATTATATTCTTGTTCCAGCATAAGCAAATGAGCACAGCGGATAAATGTGTGACCTGGGATAATCAGTGTGAGAATTCATTGTGTGAGCTGGGATAATCAGCATCAGGCCATATCAGGACCAGGGTGCCACTTCCTGCTTGTAACTACGTTTGCATACGCTAATTTCGGCAAAAGCCGGCCGGCTGCGCGGTCTCAAACCACCCAGCCATCAAAAAAATGTATTTAACGTATGTGTCATGGTAGCCTGGGGTGAATGAGAGGGTGGCAGTGTTTGGGGCTGAGCCCGCAATGTGAGTGTCAAGGAAGGTGTGTGTGTGTGTGTGTGCGCGCGCGTGTGTGTGTGTGTTTCAGTTCACTGCACCAGACAATCAGCAGGTCATGCCTGTTCACTAACCAGCAGCACTTCCTCTTCACAGCCCTGCCGATTGGAGGGCACCGTGACTTAACCAACTAACTAACTAGGGTGGTTAATTAATCCATAATAAAGCAGCGGGGGGGCTTTGGTTATGTCCAGAATCGAGAGACCTGGCAGTAGCACTGTGACACCGGCGACACGGGACGCGGCTCCCTCGGCGAGCCTTTTTGCGCTCTCAGTGTTAAATAATCATCTTATTTTAACAGTACAGTGAACGGTATTAAACAGAAGCAAGCAAGCAGAACCGCGGCGACGAAAAAAGACGATCAGGCACTTACTGAAACTTAAGGCGGACGTGTTCATTGTCCGGATTGCAATAGAGCCTTTCCAAATGCTCTTGGGAGTCATCCGATATACTTTGCCAGAGCTGGCCGTGAGCTTCTCGGATCTGCCAGTGGTAGGGCAGCACGGTGTGGTGCCGCTGGCAGTCGCTTCCGTACACACAGACCCCCTGCAGGAACTCCACGCAGATTTCCACCCCGTCCCCTTGATGCGTGTGATACTGAAGCTGGGTCAGCAGTTCAAACACGAGATCCAAGGAAGCTTCTTCGCTTTTATCCTGAAAGATCTCGCTTTTCAGTTGGCCGTCTTTGATGGGGAGGCAATCAGCTCCCTGCAACGACCCGGAGCTGTAGATGCCATCCATTTTCCCCCCCTCACAGGGGGAAACGACCGCAGTAGGCGCCGCCGCGTCCCGTGTCTGCGACTGGAAATGGGACTCATCGGGCGCCATCGTCACCTTTTGTCCCCTGTCCCCGAGCTCCGTCGCAGGGTCGGTTATGTCTCCGTCTCCCCCGGCATTTATAAGTCCGGAATCTGCTCCGTCGTCCTTCAGACACACCTGGTTAATCCTCGCCTGCTTCTCCACGGCTGCAGCGCAAAGAGTCGCTTGGGGTCTCGCCGGGTTTTGCGGCACAAAAACTCCATCGCTAGCGACAAGTGTGTCCGAGTTCAGTAACGTGGTGAGAATAGGATCCTCTAAAGCCCTTAGACATTTGGAGTCCAACTTCCTCTGAGCGTGTTTCTTCTTAAAATAAGGTTTAACCAAAGGTATTTTGTCCGACAGTCCCATCTGCTGCTCCGTAAATCCTTCGCCTCCAGTGACCAGACTGAGCGCCGGTTCCTGCATAACCTGCTCCGCCGTATCTACCGGCTTTTGTAATAGACGCAAAGTTTTCTCCATGGCCTAACCGGGAAACCACTCGTACGACCTAGTCGGGTGTAGAAAAAGGAGAGAAAGTTATCAAACGGGTCGGCGGTATCACTTCGGTCACGTTATTTGTGGCAAAGTCGGACTCACCTTATTCCTTAGTCAACCGCTTTTTCTAGTCCAACCAAACGGCGAAAATCGGCGCTATCACCGGGAAAGTTGTACATTCCGAAACGCAACACAGTATCCTATAAAGCGTTACAAAGTGGCATATAAATCGACCCGCTAAGCCGAGTCCCACCGACCGACTCGAGGACAGAAACGAAACTGAGCCAGATAGCGTCTGCCGGTGGCGAGGAAACTTTCCGTCTTCTCACGAGTTACGTGATGCGATCACAGCTTGCCAACACTTTGATAAAATCACTGTTAAACTGTAACAGATCGCTCTTCCTACGGTGGTTTGATCACTTAAAATCACATGTATCGGGTCGGGGGGCATGGGTGCCTGTCAGAAATCGCGGCCGAGCAGGTCTGCACGTAGTCCCTTTGTTAACGCGATCCCCGGGACACTGCGGCGCTACAGCGCACTGAACAAAAACCACCATTTTAAACCCCTTTTATGTTGGCAAACGAGACCGGCACGAGTAACACGTAACGTATAATACAATAAAGCCCTGAAATTACACGGATAGAAATATATACTAACTATATCCTAAGCAAAAAAATCAGGAAGCTGGCCGATCTGCCTGTGACATCCAGTTTTGTTACAGCACGTACGCCAATCCTATCTAAACGTACCGTGAGAATGATCCTCTTCCTCCCCCTCTGTCCTTCTCTCCGTGCCTCAGGTCCGCTCCGATCCTACGCGTTTCATGTCCTCGTCGATGTGCGCTAAGTTTTGCGCGAAGCCGGAGCGCTGCGCTGCGTCGCGGACCCCCACACGCAGCTGTCGCAGGGCAGCCAGGCAGTCTGTGCGCTTCCCTGCTGCCGCGGCCACTCGCTGCGACCTGGAGGCGGAGTTTCGCGTTAAAAGGCAGATAAGCTAGGGGAAAAAATAAATAATGAAACAGGTCTTTCGGTAACAGGAAGCTGAAGCTACTGTCCCGGCGTCAGCGTACAGTATCTGTGTGTCAGCTTGCTGACGCACGCCAGTGGAAGGCTGTGAGTCGAGATCGGCGAGGCCAATGCGGACTTTCGTCCTTGTTTGCATTTGGAGACCATATTCAAACTTTTATTTTCCAGTACAGGAAGGATGTGCGAGCAGACATGGGAGACATGCGGGGCGTCACTCTTCGCAATATAACGCTGAAAGCCCATCTCAAGATACACTGAAATATGGAAAATTAGGAATTTCACCGAAAGTGACTGGGCATCTCTATACGCAATTACCGGGCGACACCTCCGGTGGAATCAAGACACGAAACGAGGCGCAAGGTTATTCTCTGAGCCGATGATGGCGAGCGCGCATGCGAGGCTGACATGCGGAGCCGCGGCGGATCCGGGGACCCCAAGCCCACACGATCCGAACGGGGTCTTTAAAAGACCTGGCAGCTCTGCCAGACGTGCCGTCACAGCGTCAATAGAAGAAATAAAGCGCCAAATTATAATATAGACTCACCTGCTTTAAGAAAAAGAGCTGACGCAAACGAATAATTGCTTGGTTACACATCTATGCGTTTCAAACATTCCCCCAAACCCAGATACGTAACGTCCCATTGTTCCTGCAGCGACCTGTCAGTACTAGCCTTTTCACAGAATAACTGCTTTTAGAAACCCGCAAACACACACACTGCAACAGGTCTCAGACTAATGGCCATAACAGCCGAACTCGGAGAAACATCACAGGCGATAGTTATCAGGAAAGTCTCTTACTTTTAAGCCAGACCGTTACCAGAAATGTATTTCTACGGGGTTAGTTCGCTAGATTTCGCCGACCTGGAGAGGGGTGGGTTTGCATTCCTAATTTCACTACGTGGCTACGTACTTATTTTAAACTGCCCTTTCACATTAATCAAGATGTTTTGAGTGTTAGCAGATAATTTTAAACAGCAAAAACGCGGTCTGTGTGGTTATAAATAAATAACTTCGTCGTGATTTGCTCAAAATTCTCAGCCGCGTGTCATTTTAGTACTTATTTAAATTAGATCATACCAGAAAATCCACCAGCGACTGCGATCTAGGGGGCAGTCTTGGGTCTAAAATGATCCGTAGTACAGTGACCTAAAAATAAGAATTAGATCAAAGTTCTCTGATTACAAACGCCGGTAATGAACGTGATTTAACAAAAAACTACAACATGTGGACTAGAGTTTCACAAAGCCAGTTTGGCGAGTAATCTGCTGATAGAATTGGTGTAATTGCCGTTAATGTTTGTGAATTTTGTTTTTAAATTAACTGGACACAAACCATATGAGAAATTATCAATTACCTCGATTTAAGCTGTTATCTGATGACAACAGTAGTATCGAAAGTTCAAGAACCAGAGGAACTGAGACTTCTTTTCAACTTTATTTTGTTGTCATTTCATTAAATCAGGCTGATCTTGCCAGTTGATACGATGGTGTCAGTTTATTACTGGTGACATATATTTGGATCTGGATTCATGGCCTGATCTCAGAATGGCTGTTATTGCTGAGCCATGGAGGCAGCTGGGCGTGGGGGACCTTTTGGGGGACCTGCACAAGCCAGAGGGATTGGGAAGGCTGGGGATCAGGGCCAGGGTGCCTAATGGAAATGTTTGTGGGAACCGGGATACCGCCTCTTCTCAATTCCCAGTCAAACTCCCACCTGTGGGGGGAGGAGGAGAGGGCAGGGGTCATGGGAGGGAAGCGTAATCTGATGCTCCTTCAAAGCAGGGCACTTTTCCTCAGGTCTTTTAAGCTGGTCCAAGGGTAGGGCCCTGCTATTGTCGGGGAGATGGGGTATAAACGTGAGTCAGTAGGCATGAAAGAAAGGGAGACATGGCGCGACCCTTTGTCTTGCGACTCGACACACATCCCTCCCCCCCGAAGAAGAGCTGATGGTGCGCCCTGATTAGGAGGCTCAAGGAAATCCAGAGAGAGGGAAGCTGGACGTGACCCAGCATGTCAGCCGGGGGATTGGGGGAGTGAGCAAGAATGTTAATGACCCTGAAACTGGCCGGGCAGGTTGAAGACGGACGGATGCCAGGGATGCCTGACTGGGCAGACCGAGAGCCGGGCAGAGGTCCCCTCGCTTGGCCACGCTACTCTCTTTTCATCCAAAAAAATCAGTGTCATGACAAACGCACATATGTGGAATGCTCTTAATGGCTGTGCTCACCTCAATGGAGAATAAAAGCTGTGTTCAGTTGACCATGTTGTTTTCATCGCTACGCTAGCAGCGACTGGAAGACTCATATTTGGTTCGCAGCCTCCGCAGTGGACTTGGCGTGACTGTGACCGTGTCAGAAACAGGCCAGTGATATCAGTCCAAAGTGGTAAACAGGGTGGGGGGTGGCCCAAAACCCCCCAGCTTTCATTTCTGTGCATGACACTGGGAAAAGGAAGACTCTAAACTTTCCTGTTATTGAAATGCATAATGTGAGTGGGTCAGACAGTTAATTTTACCTTCCAGAAAAGTGTGTATGGGAATGGGAAAGACACTTGACCCCCCCCCCCCACCCCCGAGAGTGCATGCGTTGGGCCGGGGGGAACAGGAGAGATACTTAACTTCCCTTCCTGTGACTGCGTGCGTTGGGCAGGGGGCAGCGGCTGTGAGACTCCGTGCTCTGAGGGTGGGGTCTGTACTTCGGTTTCTTTTCCGTACGTTTATGGGGGAGGGTGTCACTGGTTCACTTTCCTTTCAGAGAACGCAACATAGCAGCTGTAAACAGCTTGTCAGGTCTCAGGAATGCACCATACGACAAGACTTATCAGGCTTCGCCTAGCAGGCTGCCTCCTGGACCAGTCTGCTGACCAAACTGGAGAAAAGGCCTTAGTTACAATACATAATAATACAAATTGGCTGTAAATGGATGCCTGGCCATAAAGTAACACTACATTTTTTCTGTCCTTGCTCTTAACAAAGAACGTCCACAACACACATGGATTGGAATGACGTTATTTTCTTTTCTTTTGTTGTAAGTGTGTGGAATTAAACTAAACCTTTTCATTTTCGAAATTCCTTTTCTTGTTCCCCTTGGAGATCAGGCCAACATACCATGTGTGGGGAGTGACTGCCGTTCAATGCAGCCTTTACCTTATGTAATTAACACAGAAAGTCCTATTTTTGTCAGAAAACGGAACTTCGGTACTGTAACCACGACAACCGCAGCTTATCTTGAAAGTCTGGGTTTTCAGACTGTCAGGAATTCTGCCCCCC
>JAODJU010000036.1:1435929-1450833 GCA_026776725.1 Gnathonemus echidnorhynchus | reverse complement strand
TTCCCCCCCCCCCCCCCCCCCCCAACATACGCAAATCAGCTGAACAGGTATGAAGCTAATCTGTCACTTATTTATAGTGTCGCACTAAACAACTCATTATACCCTGGAACCATCTTTGATCCATCGTCTGATGGAAGGGAGGCAGTTTTGTTATCCTCCGTTGCAACAGTACGTCACGCATGTGCGGCTCACGTCAGGGGAGGAATGCAAAAAAAAATGGCAGAAATGCAGTGGATGTTGTTTTTTTTTCGGCGCAGCGTCACCCCGAAGCCCTGATAGATATTTGCCGGTCACAACCAATTCCCCCCTCGGTCAGCCTCTTCCCCGAAGCACGTCTGGGCGCACGGACACATTCACGGTTTGCCTCTGCTGACATGCAGGTACTTGTCTGGTCTTGTAACGCAGCTGTGCGTTGAAGAGAAGTTAAATCAACACAAAGTCAGTTTACAAAAAAAGAGACTACGTTAGTCTGGGTTTCGGGGAAATCCGTTTTGTTTCATTAACAATAATAAAGGATTATGAATCCTAGTTCTAAGTACACGTGTCGGGAGTTTAAGCGCATTTTCTGTCTTTGTTTATATGTATAATTTCTGTACCATCTATAAAAAGCCCCTCAAATGAGCATGTTGATGTTCCACTTACATGAATATTACAGGACAGTGGTAAACAACACATAACCCTTCATGTGCGCCCCATTAAAAAAGTAGAGAAAAAAGTCGGTTTATCTGACAGGAAGCGGCATGATAATATACCGTAAAGGCTTCACTTGGCTTCAACACCCAGAAAATCACATTTAAAAAGGTGCGGTTCGAGATACTGCTCATAGCGGCGGGGTGATTCAGCTGCAGCGGCCGGCTGCGGATCCTCAGTGGAATTAAATGGAAAACTGAATAGAGGCGCCCCCTGTTGGTGGCAGGCTGCTGTTGACGTGTGAATGAATACAAAGCAAAAAGGAAAAAAAACAAACGTTTAATAAAATTAAATAATGGACCATTTGCATACTGGTGATGTAAAATTGGTCCCGTGAATAAACATCATAACTAACCATGTACATTATGATGTACTTGTAGATCTTTCGGTTCTGGTTTGTATTTTTTGAAATATTACTCGTTCCATCTAAGCTAACTGAGCAGAACAGAGTGTGCTGAAACTGAAGGATGTTCCGTTTGCTGTTTCACAGGACACCATGTGTTGCAGAAAATGCAAATTCGGCTACCGAAATCGTAAAAGCGCACGGCGGTCCCGAGAATCGCATGTCCCGGCAATTATAAAGTTACCCCATCTGGCCTGCAGATGCTTGTGTGTCAACTCTGGGTTATTCTTCTTACGAAAGGAAAACCGAAAAAATATCCTGATATAACTTAACTCCATCTGGGTCGGTCAGCGGTGCGGGTTTTACTATCCGAAGAATTTCCTGAATAGCCGTAAAAACCATCCGCCCTGATTGATTTACCTCGCCTGCATTCTGCCGTGTTTTATGCGTATCCGAAGCCCCCCGCATAAACGCCCAGTCGGCTATCGCTCCTTATAATGTGGCCTTTGAGCTGCGGAGCTCCACGACAGTCATACGGATCATCAAACCGACCTACGCTCCAGCCGCGCCTGTGAGGCGACTGAATGTCAAACAGGGAGAATAGACGATTATGGAAATTATTGAAGCAATTAATTACCATTAGAACATGGCATGTTCGCTGATGTGTGAAGCACATCTGCATACTTTGCTCGATCATTCCCCAGGCTGCCTGGCCCACTTACTCTGAAGCACCCCCTCCCCCCCCCACCCCGCAGTGCCACTTAGAAGCTTGTCCCCAGTCATTCACATTCCCTGTGGAGTGAACAGTGGGGTCCCAGATGTGTGGCTGCAGGGGTTTGGTCACAGAGGTGCATGGGGTAGTGGGGACTGGGGCTCCTCAGAGACATTCCCCCTCATTCTTAAGAGTTCAGACATGTCTGCACACACAGCAGCCTGATCCACACACCTGTCTTCACTTTGGTGCGTGCAGCAGACACCAAAGGAAATGACGTCACATGGTGGGCAGTTTGACGGACGGACAAAAAGCGTCCACTGCATCACAGTGTTGTTGCAGCTGCTTTAAATATCCATCCTGCTTGGCTCTTCCTCGCGTAACAACATACATTTTGATTGTTTACTGTCCAGCGTCTGTGATGTAACCCAGGACACGCTGTCATGTTTTTCAGTTTGTCTCATTCGTTTGTGGATGATATTCCACCCCACTGTGCATTCTCAACCATTTTAGGGTGTGAAAGCACATACTGTCTTCTTCACTCTTGAACAAATGAACAAACGTTTTCTTCTGTGTACAAAAAGCTCAGAAGGTAGTAGAAGTGGCCCTCACATGCTATGCCCAACACGACCCAGCCAAAACCCAGATATTGCCTATTAACCCTGACTCTATACTTTGGTCTAAGCCAGTTTTTACCAGCTCAGTCCTCGGAGACCCAGAGACAGTCCACGGTTTTGCTCCCGGAAGCTGGGAGGGAGCATAAATGTGGACTGTCTGGCAGGGACCTCGGAGAGAGCAAAAACATGGACTGGCTGTGGGTCCCCAAGGACCGGATTGGGAAAAACTTTTCCAAGCTCTACCGCATCCCTCACAAGATCAACCTCAATCCAGCTTCTCCACCATGCCCGTGAGTGATGGACCCCCTGCAAGTCTTCATGAATCATTGTCAGAAGACAAAGACCAGCAACGTGGGAGAGGAAGAGCCCAGCTGCCCGATGCCACAACGCGCTGGCCAGTTTCCTTTTTTGTACGTCCTGTGGGGGGGTGGGTGCAGGCAGGGAGCAACAGCACAAGGGTATTCAGAGTTTGCACTCCGCATTAGTTTTGTGCAAACCATTATATTTGGAGAGGCTGAAGGCAATTCCATTTCCAAGGATATTATTTTCTGGTAGGACGCATGCTTGTGTTGTTTTCCGTCTGGGTGGGTTTGTTTTTTCATCTCAAGTGTTCTTCACACGGGGCTGAGGCTCTGGAAACACTCTGACCTTTAGATGGAGATAGTCCAGAGAGCCTTTTCTGCCAAAATGTCAACAACGTATATTTTCTTTTTTGTTCTTTTCAGCTAAGCTGGGCGTGTTGATTAACCCTTAGGTGTCCCCACTGTTCTGGTCCAAGGTGTGCAATATTTGTTTTGTGTTTAGTCATGTTAAGTTGTACAGAGAGTAATGGATTATACTGTGTTGGCAATGCCGATAAATCCAAGTCTATTTGAGCTACATCAGAAACCTTTTTCTTGTCAGGTCTGATAACCAGGTTACGGAAATATCTCCTTTTGAAAGATGAATCACCTGAAACTCAGAGACTGTCCAAAACAGTGCATCAATACTGATGCGTCAATAAAACGTGTCTGGGAGGAATACGAGAGCTCCTGGGTGAACAAACAGTGTCGAGTGCCAACACCAGCATGTGACTGCAAGAGCAGAGCAAGCACTTCCCCAGAGTGAACACTGATACATGGAATGGGGGCGGGGGCAGGGGGGGTGGGGGCAGGGGATGAGTCGACTCCTCCGTCTTCATATCAAAGAAGGCTGAGAAGCTGGGAGGAAACATACTGAAAAAGGAGCGATAAAACCATCCCAAAATAAAGTCAGTTTCTAGTTTCTTACCATGACCTTACCCAAAGCAGAAGGGGGAGACCTATTTTTGGAAAATGTACTTTACACGAAATATAAACAAAAATCCACTACTGTCTTCCTAAAAAAAAAAAAAAAAAGACACACAAACAGAACCCTAACCCAGTACTCTGTACGGCTCATAGGAGTGTGTTTGCCAAAACAGTGCAACGGCTGAAATACGAGACATAAACCTCTGTGGGATGAACAGCATGTCTCCAGAAAGCACCATAAACACAGCCGTCTCTCCTGTGTGCCCTCTGGCTCCTCCGTGAGCCTCCTGCTCCAGACACAGGAACCACCTGCCTGCTTCCTTAGTCTGCGTGATGCTATTTGGGACGGAGATGGACGAGGGTGGAATTGTGGAGCTGTTGGCATGTGGCTGTAATGAAATGCCTGTGAAAGACATCAGCACATGCATAATTAAGTTCTCTTATGATGCTAAGGCTGAAAATACGGTTTATGGAGGTGATGTCCCAGATACTATTCTGCTTCATTCTCCAGCTTTCACTGGACAAGAAACACCCATGACATAAGGAATGGACACTACACTAGTAATAAGGAAATTGGTGGAATTGCTTGAAGACCTTCACGGAATGGGAATATTTCAACAGCTCATGATTAAGCCAGTAAAACGTTTCTTAATGCGAACGTGAAGCCAGACTGAAACTTCTACTTACGATAAACCCAGATCACCCGGGGGCAGAGCAGCCTGGAGGTGAACTTTGGCCTTTAACAAGAAACAGGCAGCGACAGTGGCACCTGGAAGCACCTTTTGTTTATTAATTCGCACAGGATTTCTGAGTGTGTGTGACTGAACTTGATTAATGATTTACTGTCAGCTGTGATGCAGCATTCAGAAGAGACGTGGCAGCCTGTGGGTGTGGAGGCTGGGGTAGGGTGGGGCGGGGGGGGCTAAAAACCAGTTGCTGTAAAACAGGCCCTTAGACCTGTCACTGGCTCACAGGGAGACAAACAGTGCCATCCACAAGCCAGGAAGTTTATATTATAAAGTCATGTTTTTTTCAGGCGTCATATCAGCAGGAGTGCTCCAGATATCTCAGTTCCTCGGGCATTATGGTTCTGAAGTGGCAGACAGCAACATCACCAGAGCCACAACAGAAGGACACAATACGTAAACAATGCCATCGACAGGCAAATGACAGCAGCGACACGTAAACAACGCCGTCGACAGGTAAACGACAGCAGCGACACGTAAACAACGCCGTCGACAGGTAAACGACAGCAGCGACACGTAAACAACACCGTCGACATGTGAACAACTCCAGCAACATGGAAGTAACACCACTGACACATAAACTGCAGTACGACGGCGGCGACACTAACACAGCAACCATGACAGCAAAAACAGCGGCGCACATTCAGCAATAACAATCGAACTGTGAGTGGCAGGCAGGCCTGACCCTCATCTCCCCAATCAGCCTTAATCCCTAAGTTACCGGGGGCCACAGTCACGCTGGCTGACATTCTGTGCGCATGCGCCCGCTTGTTTTTCCTCATTCGGCCAGTAAGATTCTTCTTGATGGTTTTGGAAGAAGACACGCAAGGACCAGAGGTCGCTCTCTGTGCCGAATTCCCGACTGCTGGTTCTTTTGGACCTCAGTCATGCTCAGGGACAGCTCTGCTCTTGCTGCGGTGGACATTCACACGGAAATGAAGTGGGGGGTGCGCTGGGGGGCGGGGGCCACGGCTTAAAATGGCAGAGGTGGTGAGCGTAATGGATCCAGACAGGTACACGTAGTACTGCGCATTGGAATTCAATTCAGTACTGCCCCGGAACAGTCATGGCTGGCACGGGACGGAATGTCCTTGGACACCCGAATGATTCGTCCCTCTGGGACAGCCAGTTTGGCTTCCAACTAAACTACTGTCAAAGTATTAAAGCTTATGCTGAGTTTATAAACCAATGACTTCATCTCAGGACATCAACAAAACCAACAAAACAGGATGAATCCCAGCATCATTAAAAACCTGAGCCTTAAAATTGTGGTTGTGCAGCTGACTGGGGTGACAGCCATGCCCAGAATGACAGCAACGTGACAATATTAAAAGCAGGATATGAGTTGTGGGCGTGGCTACGTGTCCCACCTCTGCTTCTGATTGGATATCCAGTAACGGCTCCTAAAAGCCCTTAAATCAAATTGCAGTCCAGTGCCAACTATCTCTAACCTGAAAGTGACACGAACAAAAAATACTTGGGAACGGTCCCTTTCGTTTAGCCATGACCATTTTTCGATCTGCGTGATACTTATTTTCTTTTGCCGTGTTTGTAATTTGTTTTGCTGCATATTCTCATCACTCTATTGCAGTCAAGTTGTTTCAGCGTCTAGACGTTGCTGATTCAGCATTTCTCAAGAACGAGAACATGAGAAGACAGTGCAGGGTTTCAGACCCACATTAGTACAGGATTCATAACCTACACAGGGCTTTTTAATTATGTTCTATATTTATTTCCTTCCAGAGAGGTAATGTTCCACTTTCCCAAAAGCAACTGGTTCATCTAGGTCTTCCCTGCCTGCGTCTGCCCCCCTTTGGCCTTGTGAGTGGTTTGCCCACAAGATGGCTCCACACTGCCATTTCCTGCTGAGCCTGGCCCAGTCACCAGTTGTTTGCCGGGAAATGCCAGCCCCGGGCATAGCTGCAGGGGTTGGTCCCCGTAAAACCCTGTTCCAGGCAGGGTATACAGGTTATTCTTGGTACCTTTCAAGGGGGACTTTGTTGGATGGTAGTTTGTGTGGCCTCTCATCACAGATGTAGTCACCAGGGGACTCCAAACTCCGGAACACAGAGCTCCGTGGATCGTCGAAGCACATAAACCACTCCGCTACGGTTACAGTCCTCAGAGGGTTTGAGTCAGCTGAGGTGGCGGGGTGACAGGATGCTGTGCCTGTTATCGGAAGGTTGCCAGTTCGAATCCCAAAGCGATTTTACCATTGGGCCCTTGAGCAAGACCCCTAACCCACAATTCCCCCAGGGAGCCTGCTTCCTCAAAAATGTATGACACTTTGGGTAAAGGTATCTGCTAAGTAAGGTAAGATTCAAGCACTATATTGTTATTGTGTAACGCAATAAAGTTACTTGTATGACAACCCAGGGTGTATTAATACATACAAAATAAACTAAAAGAGTTAAAAAATGTTGCTGAAGTGGTCTGGACATCTCCTGCTACCTGGTTGGCTCAGATGCTCCCCTGGACAGAGACCTCCAGAGTGGACCCAGGACATGCTGGAAGGATTCCATCTGCCAGTTGCCTTGGGAATGGCAGACGATTCTCCAGAGTGAGCTAGAGTCTCTAGTTTTGGAAAGAAAGATCTCCTCTGACCTGCTTGGCATCTTACTGCAATGACACAGGAGATGCAGTGACGAAGACTCCAGTTTCCTTCTATATTATACACCTGCCCTCAGGGTTGGGGTAGAAATTAAAATCAGCCCTAGACTTTGGTGTCCCCCACAGTAAATTTTGCCGGGGGGCTGATATATTTGCGGCTTACGTCATACCCTGCAACCAATGCGGAAATGTCCTGTACAGCCCAGCCTGTCCTCAAAGGTACAAAAGAAGCATTGTCTATGACACAGTGATTTATATTAAGGTAACTTCTGTAAATACTTGCTGGAATATGTGATTCAGACGTGTCGTAAGCTAATAGTCCCCTCTAGCGTATTTAGCAGATATTACAAATTCCACAACATCCGTACCTTTCGGATAAACCCGGTCTTTCCCAATCATTTCCTTGGGGGGGAATTTCACAAACCGGGATTGCTTAAGATTTTTCTAATGAAAATAATGGTCTTTTTTTCTCCATTTGGCAGAACCTGATTATCCGTAACGTGACCATACGTCCTCTTTTCCCCGGACTTTTTTAGGGACTTCACTTTTTTTCATATTGATATTTGCTTTCTACAGTCAGAATATTTGTGTGTACACATTTGCCTTGCTTTGGCCCCGGTAATTTCTGTTTAGCAAAGCAAAATATGGGTCACCCCAGTTACCCGCCTACCTGAATAATCTGCCAAAGGCCCCGAAAACTGAAGTTGTATGTATTCGCATCCATTCCAGCTCAGCATTTATTTATACATTTCAATATCAAAAGTAGATCGATTTCATGAAATCTGGCTGCAGAGGGGCCTGACAGCGCGTGTTCCACTCTCAAGTCCCAATACGTCATTTCCGAAGACAACGACGTCACGACAGGATCCGAACCGTGATTAACGTGAAAGAGGCCTGGATAATGCGCCCCCGCTTGGACACAAGCCGCACTTCACTCTCGTGGCATCCTTACCATAGATATACACGCGGCGGACTTCCGTTGCTCCGCCATCCACTTCCGGATTTGTGCTGACGAGGCGTAAGACTGAACGACTTTTCGGGGCGAACCGGGGCTTTGCTACGTGTCTTTCATTCTTACTTTTGGGCTGTGGGTTATACGGCACACTTGTTCGCCATGGCCCCGAAAAACAGTAGCAAGCAACAGTCCGAGGAAGACCTTCTGCTCCAGGATTTCAGCAGAAACCTTTCGGCGAAGTCGTCGGCGCTTTTCTATGGCAATGCGCTCATAGTTTCTGCTATCCCCATCTGTAAGTAATCAGTCATTCAAAGTGAATGCTAATAGAAATTATTATTAATAATTATAATAACAAAATGTTAAGGCTACAGCTTGTACGATTAGTGCTGGCCAACCAGCTCTGCATCGCAGACACATGGCACAGTCTACGTGGCACAGTCGAGCTCTTTTCTTGTATTATGTTATGGGGGTTTTGCACAATTAAAACCTGTGGACGTGTGGTATCTATCGCAGTTGCATTGTTAGTGGAAGCGTGGGAAATGTTTCTACCTGTGTGCAATTCTGAGGTAAATCAAATTCACTCTTGTTCTTCACAGTGCCAAATGCAGGAGTGCGTAAGGAGTAAAATTCTTTTTTTCTTTTCCCCCCCCCCCCCCCCCGTTTTATAAGACGGTTTAAAATTCCGTATCCCCTGGTGATGTGCAGCTTCATTACTCATAAACTGATGTGGCTATAGTGACGTGGACATAAGAGCAAGTCTGTGGCGTTTCCAGGAACATTTCAGGCAGATTGGGAGCGTCGGAAATCTTTTATCTGTTGATTTATTTAGTTGTGCTTAGATGGCCGTGATTTCAGCCTCTGTACAGATTTTGTCATTTCTCCTGTCTGGCAGGGCTGTTCTGGAGAATTTGGCACATGGATCTCGTTCAGTCTGCAGTATTATATGGCGTTATGACGCTGGTCAGTACTTACCTGGTTGCCTTCGCCTATAAAAACGTGAAGTTTGTATTAAAGCACAAGTAAGTATTTTCTGGTCTGTTTATGTTCAACAGGGCTAACTTGTATCATTCTAATGAAGGCCCATCCTTAATGTCCATTTCCATCCAGTCTAAAGGTATATTTAATTGCTGTATTTTTACTGTTAGAGTTGCCCAGAAACGGGAAGATGCTGTTTCCAAGGAAGTGACCCGCAAGCTCTCTGAAGCTGATAACCGAAAGATGTCTCGCAAGGAGAAGGATGAGAGGTTGGTGCTCAGAACTGATGCTGCGTTCCATTTACCTCGGAAGTCGGAGCTGGATGTGATGGCACACCTGAGTTAACCGCCTTCCAGTGAACCTGGCCTGGTTATCCATTAGCAGTACCAGTCATAGCCAAGTGAATCGTTAGCAATACCACTTGATAACATAGCACCATGTCCACAGATAGTGGCTGGACAGTACTGTGGGTATGACCAATTTGAGTCGCATGACAGAAATGAAATATGAACAATTAATTGTAAGTGTTGTATAAAGTTGCAATCACTGTTTTCTAACTGCGTTCCATCTTTCACTAGGATCCTGTGGAAGAAAAACGAGGTGGCTGATTATGAAGCAACAACGTTCTCCATCTTCTACAACAACACCCTCTTCCTTGTTCTTGTCATCATCGCCTCCTTCTTCCTGCTGAAGAACTTCAACCCCACAGTGTATCCTTTACTTTGGGTTCAGACCGGAGGTCACAACTGAATTGAACTGAACTGAGAGCAGGTTTCAGATTTTATTCACTCAATAGGTTAATTTTCATTTAGCTTCAGCTTGGGAATGACTTCGCAGTAAGTGTGTATGGCAGGCCAATAATGTGGTTTTACTGCAATGGATGTACAAATTTGTCCTTAATGATCTTTCCCCCAGGAACTATGTTTTGTCGATCAGTGCATCTTCTGGCCTTATTGCCCTGCTCTCCACTGGGTCCAAGTAATAAGCTGGAAGATGGGATGTCGTCCTCGCAGTAAAGAGTAAGGGCCATGACTTAAGGAGAGGCAGTGTTTGTTTTTCTAAGGGGGGGGGGGGGGGGACTGGACCTCAGATGGGATGTGGTGGGGAGGAGGGTTATCATGAAACAAATGGCTGTAATTCAAGGTGATTTTGAAGATGTTCTTTTTTTTTAATAAAGAACCAGTAAAATGTGCTTCAGAGTGATGGATTGTGAGATTAAACATTTATGATGTAAGGTAATATCACCTTTTATTGTGACGGTGCTAAGAGAACAAAACCACCACAACACATCATCTCTATATTTATTTAAACAGAAATATGTATATATTTACATTTGGTTTTCTTAGAAGCAAAATGTGGTTTAGAGATCCTGATGAGACGACCCAGCTTGAAAAGTAAACATTTCTTCTTCCATCATACACTTGTACAAATTGTAGAAAACATAGAGGATTCATAAATATATTTCAGCAATTTACAGTCTGGTGAATCAAAGGATGTAGCCCGGAGCCAAACATTACGATCACTGGCGGTCATCTGCACTGTCAAGGCACTCAGCACGGAGGGTGAAAGGAAACCTGCGTTTAACTCAGACCTGACCTTTTCCAAAGAAGCTGAAGGTTAACTAAAGGAGCGAAAAAGACGGGCATCGCGGTTGTTGAGATATTTGAGTCAAATCTGAGGCTGTGCAGCTGAGATGAAGACAAGTTTGTGATGCAGTGCTACTGCCACTGGTAACTGGTGCTCAGACAACAGGAATGCAGGTGGCAGCAGTACAGTTTGCCTTCCTGCTCATCCTATAGCAGTGTTTCCTGACCTGGTCCTCGGGGACCCCCTGACAGCCCATGAACCGTTTGGGGGCCCCGAGGCCCGGGTCGGGAAACGCCGTACTGCAGGATTCTCTCGTCGTCGTGCCCCCTTACCCCGTGGCATACGTCACAAAGGCCGGGGGGTGGTAACAGCCCACGGGACGGAGGGGATATATCATCTTACAAGTTGCCACTGTGCAGTTGATAGGAGGAAACTGTACATATATATTTTTTCAAAATATATACAATATACATTTAATCTGCGGGAAGGCTTTGAGGTCAGCTTGGGATATTTTACATTGTTGAACATAAAATTCTCACCTAAAATACAAACTTGTTGAGTACATCTTATATTTATATATATATATATTTATATGTATATATATATTTATATGTATAGGATTGATATTACCTCAGCCCTCTGCTCACACACAGTCACCAACCTTGGTCTCGGATCAACATGTAGCAGCTACAGCATTCAGATGAGCATTAGCATTCAAGGCGAATAAACACAGGCAGAGAGGAGGCAGCATTCTCTCCTACAGATGCAAACGAAGGGGTTGCGTCCTTCAGGGTTACTAAAGCGAAGCTGCGGTTTGCCGTCTGCACTGAGCAGGACGCTGGGAGCTGACTCCGCCCCCCCCAGACTGGTGACGGCCTTCCCCCTCACACTACGTCACGCGGCTGTAGGTCGAGCAAGAGCGCTGGGGTCAGGATAGCAAGTGCGGCTTTACGGGTTAAACCTACTGTAATGTACTGAGGTACAGAAAGTGTTTCAAATTCTACGTATCTCTTCCTTGGATCTTCATCCGATGTGCTACAGAAATAGTTCAGGCACACATTTTCTGCGCAGGCATGCAGTTAGGGTAACGGGAAAAAAAATCCACTTTAGATGCTGGGCCAGGAAGCCGGGGGGGCAGGGGTCTGTGTGTGGCCACCCAGGTGTCGGCCCCCACCCTCTACGGGCGGTAGTCCTTCTTACTGTAGGGTCGGTTTCCCAGTATGTGGTCGATGTCAGACACCACATGAGAGGTCATCTTTGGGAGGACCTGAGTACATAAAAATCCCGGGGGTTACGTGAGGTGGGGAGTAGCACCGTCATATTGCTCATGGTCGTGCCGCTTACCTGTATCGCCCCCAGGTTCTCCGTCAGCTGTTCCGGGTTTGAGGTTCCCAGGAGCACAGAACTCACACCCTCGTTCCGGAGGCACCAGGCTGAAGGGACACATGAGCCAAGTCACTTCTCACGTTTGTCATTGTGACTGTTTGGTTGCAGCTAAGTAGCAGGAATCTGTGCCCAAATCGCTGCATCTCTATATTTTTATTCACCCACAGCCTTTTCACAAACTGGAACTGTTCTGCAAGCCATCTGCCAAGTAAATCAACTTAACTAGATGCCAATCTTTTCATTAGCTAAGCCAAGTGTACCAGTAGTGAGATAATCAGATATAGCTTAGGGATCCATATTGGGATAATCGAGAACCAGTGCTCTAAATTATGGGTTCCCAGCCTTTAGATTTCCGTGGACTGGTTTTGTTGTACAAAAATTTCACAGAGAGTTAGGGGGGCGGGGGTGATTTAATAAATTTAACGGTTTCTTTTTTTTCAGATGTGAACAGAATGCACAAATGTGGCCTGTTGGAATGCTGGAATACCCTGGACTGGGGGCTGGGAACCCCTATTCTACAGGTTTCATACTCCTTTGCCTTGTGAGACCACAGGAATCCAGTAGGTGGCAGCGTAAGTCATGAATGCCAACAGAAAAAAAAAAGTGTCTGGCTGCCGGATCTAAATGTGATGCGATAATAATAAGGGTTTGAGGGTAAAAATACAGCAGCTGTCAGCTTTCGGTTTGGGCGCCTCCCAGTCATTCTCACCCACAGCCAGCTGAGGCAGAGTGCAGCTCAGCTTCTCTGCAACATGAGCCAGCTCCTTCAGCTTGGCCTGCTGCTTCCTGCCGTCCTCGCTCACTATCTTGTCCTTGAGCCACTGGTACGACTACAGGAGGAGTGAACGAGACGGAGAGAGACGAAAGGAGGAGTAAAGAATTGACACTGCAACCCTTGGGTGAGAAAGTCACACACCTGTGCGTGTTGGGCAGGAAAAACGGATTGCAATAAGGCTGTGAATGTGCCAAGCTCAGCTCTCTGCTGTGTGTCTCACGGTGTCCAGTAAATGTTCAGCCATTTGCTTAAGTTTAGTCCCTAACAGTTTTTCAGTAGAATGCAGACACTCATCATTGTCCCTCTGCTGTATAATTATACCTATACTACTCTGATGATGGAAAGAGTGCTTAAGTGATGTGTACCGTAACAATAATGATGGTAAGTAATAATGCAGGAAAGAGGGCCAGGAAGGCCTTTATGTGAACACTTCCATGACCAGAACTAGAGACTGCTACCTTCATGGAGGCCCTGGAAGCTTCCGGAATTCCATTCTCATACTTTCCAGTGATGATGCCACAGGCTAGAGGAGACCACGTCATGGCACCGACACCTGGTCCGGGCAGAGGTCACGGGCGTTAGGACATGCAGGTGACATTCAGGCTAAGCAGCAACATTTATAGCTGCCTGGAGACGGAAGTGCTTAAGAAGTGAGACACGTAACATGAAGCGCATAATGGAACAGGCATAATTAGGGCAGACACAGCAGTCACATCACTGTCACGGTCACTGTCATGGGCCCTGGTGGGCCTAAAACAACAAACGCTAATGTGGAACTCTGGGAAATCCTTCTCTAGCGAGGCTGCCTGCAGCAAGCCGCAGAGAGCCGCCTCTCAAAGGCCCGTGAGGCAGAGAGATCCAGAGGATGTCTGGAAAAACATGAGTGGAAATCACGGGTGATGCATGCAGCCTTTGGCTCCTGGCTGTCACTTGCCAATCTTGTGGTAGAGTTCAGGCAGCTGCACCTCCACCTTCTCCCTCTGGAACATGTGGTACTCTGCCTGTTCACACACAGGTGGGATCATGTTGAACTGTCGGGCCACAGAGTACGCCTCCTACAGGTAGAGAGGGGAACAGCGCTAGATCCCGCATCTTTCTAAGTCTTCATGCGTAAAGGTTGCCTTTCCTTATAATAGAGAGTAGAGTCTACCTACATACAGAGATATGTACTGTATACACATGTGCATATAAACAAATTTGAGAAAACAGTTTTATTTTAATTTGACTAATATTTGCACCATGCCCTGGAATGGTGACCCACGCCTTGGCATACGCTCCAGGCTAGATGATCTGAGAGGAGTCTGCATGGATGCCATCTTGACTTTCTTCATGGATGACCACATATTTTGCTGTTCACTAGTTTGTTTTCACTGCAAAATATGTGCATGATGAGTTTATACTTTCTTAATTTCCCTTCCATTTAGGCTTTGGTATAATACTCAATAATGGGGTTTTTAGGCCTAGTCAATCTGTACAGCACTTTAGGAGCCTGGGAACAAACCACAAGTCGTTTTAGCTTTAACTCATTACTAGAGGGTATCACAAATTCATTTCCAACTAGTTAAAATGCCAGTTTCTGATATCAGGAATAAAACTGTAACTAGCTATAATTAAAACTGAATTATAACTAGTTAAACTGAATTCCTGATATCAGAAATTGGATTTTCAACTACTTAAATTTTTATTTCTGATACCAACAATTGGCATTTTGACTAGTTAAAATTAAATTCTAATATCTGAAACTGGTTAACTAGTTAAAATTGAATTATATACAATTGAATTCCTGATATTAGAAACTGGCATTTTCACTAGCTCAAATTCCAACTCCCTTTGAAATAAATGAGAAAAAATGTTTTGAATCTCACTAGCTAAAAGAGAATTTCTCATATCAAGAAAGGGCATTTTAATAAGTTATAACCAATCTTCCGATATCGATAATATGCATTTTATCTATAGTTGAACTCAAATTTCTGATATCAGAAATACACATTATAACCAGTTGTAATTGAATTTCCGATAATAAGATTTTGCATTCTGATTAGTTAGAACTGAATTGAATATCTTCTAGAAAATAAAGCCTAAACGGCTTGCCATATGCTTTCACAATGCGCACGCGCACTCCAAACAATGCCACTGTCTGCACGTATTTCACTACATTTATACTACAGTAAAATCCCGTTATAGTGGACTCGCTTATAACGGAATATCGTCTATAACGGACGAGGTCCGCTGGAACACCT
>JAODJU010000036.1:1408528-1425168 GCA_026776725.1 Gnathonemus echidnorhynchus | reverse complement strand
AGGAATGTTTGGTCAAGCCTTCGAGCCTCTGATCCCATCTCACCTCTCACCTTCTCTTCGTGCACTTGAAGGAGATGGATGATGAATGTCAAACGCACTGGCACTGAGACACATTTTTGCCCTGTGACTCCCAGTGACAAACAATTGAGTTGTCCGCTAGGTGCACTGGTTATCTAAGGATAACAGTTATATGGCTGTTGGGTTACATTCCTCCAACCCCACAGAAATGAAACCTTCCAGAGCATGATGGACCCAGCTCTATGCCAGCATTTTCCAAAAAGCCAAAACCTTTTTAAAAGGTTAGTTCTATAGCAATTCCAAATTAAACTCTACTTAGCATGTAAATGGCCTACACTAAAACCTGATCCCCAATAAATGCATGAAACAAATGAACCATGTGCAGTTTATTTAAAACATCTCATCTTACCTCATCTGAAATCTGACCTCCAAAAGTTACCCAGGTACCTGCAGGGAAGGAGATTTTAATATTAATTTACCGTTAAAAAAATATCAGTGCCTCTATGGTCACTGAAGGTCTTATGAAAAGTAGAAGGGTTACGACCTTAGTGGAAAAGGGGTGACGACCCAGCTGTCCTGCCCCGAAGCTTGTTCAGTATAGTAACAGAAATAATTCATCACTTCTTCACACAAAAGCCACAGTGCTTAAGTCAGATGAAAGCCACATACAGGTGAAGTCCTCTAAAGTGAGTCCTCTTCAACAAAGATTCTCAAACCATGGGTCGCGACCCAAATTTGGGTCAAGGCCAGCTCTGAAAGGGTTGCGAGGCAAAGTACGAAGCATACGCATTTTAAAACCAGCAAGCTCCTATGCTGATCCACGATCAGATTTCCCAGCCCCAATCCTAGTATTAACCCATATAAACGGGTCTTGGGTCTGCAAATGCTTAGTGCAAATCTAGCAAACAGTCAACCAATCCAAGAAGCCAAACCACATATGCTTAATCTAAAATTCACTTGCACATCCAATCAGACTTGTGCGATAGGCATTGATTGGTGTAAATTGCAGAGTGCACTGCCTGCTTGATCATAGGGTTAATTTAGACCTATATATGGTATAGGGTCGTGACTGAGCTGGCATGGTAACAATTAGATCACGGTACAAAATCGGTTGAGAACCACTGCTCTACAATACAATACAGCCCATCGTCATCATTATGATTATTCATTGTTGATGCGTACCAAGTTGGGATTTCCAGTCACAACTTGTACCTACTTTTAGAAGACAAGTGGCAAGAAATCTCTTTTTTCTCTGTATGAAAGTACAGTCAAAGCATTTCCATTAACTCCAGGAGCCCGTGAGTTTTCTACTTCCAGTTAACCTTTATTCCCACATCAACAACCGTGGAAACATGTAGGCAAGAAGTTTTAACAACAGACCTCTCCAAGGCACAGAAGCCTGGTCGGCGGCATGCTTTGTGTTGATGACGCCACCTGATCCCAGCCTGCTCAGGGCCAGTGCTCACCCAACGCTCTTCTCATGATTTCCAACACCTCAAGTTGGCACCAGTTTTACAGTGGAGCCGTAAGCAGGCCTGGGAGAGGGAAGCTGGGCCTGGCAGAAAGCATGGGGTGGCTATGCAGGTGAAACAATAGAAATCGAGATCCTGAGCTCCCGATAGGCCAGATCCTGTGGGAACAGCACTTCATTGCAGTAAACTAGCAGGAACGGGCAGATGGCTCTAAGACACACTCACTTCCTTGTCTCACACGAGCCCAACGTGGGCGGGAGGACTGGCCAGAGGGACAATATGTAGCTGCGTACGTGTGAAATTTTCATACAAGTCAGTGACGAAAAGCACAACAAGGTCTGTGTTACATGTATATGCCACAAAAGTAAAGACAATAAAAGTCTATGTAAAATTCTAGATCTAAAAGTATATGCCTGAGAGGCAACTACAGGCTTCTGACCCAAAGTCTGTGTCCCAGATTTCCGTTTTGTCGGGTGTATGATGAAGCCACTGTGTTAGCAGAAAAGACCTGATACCAGGCACAAATTATGGATGGATGAGGGAAAATTGTATGAGCACAGCAGAAGCATAAACAGTTATAAAAAGACACAGAAGATCATACATCTACTCTGGGACTGCGAGTTTTTGTGATGCAAAATGAAAAATAACGACATTGTTCTCTCTTTAATGTGACCTTGCAACCAACAAAATTCAAGAGAAAAACAAATAGATAAATAGTAAAAATAAATTTAAAACACTGCTGCATAAGTGTGTACGTCCCCCAAAATAATACTTTATGAAAACAGTAAGTCTTTGTGAATAAGTCCAGCCACTTAGCACTCGATTCTTCAAAGTTCAAGCTCCATCTAAGGACCAGAGGTTCCTTTACAGCCATCCCACAGGATTCGATCTTTGGTCTGATGTCGCTCTTTTGAGTAAAGCTCACTGCAAAGCAACAACATGACACAATGACTCAGTCTCACACCTACAGCTGCTGGTCCAGCAATGCGCCAGATTTCCATGGCAATGAAATAATCTCATTGTGTGGACGTGATTTAGATCACAGGAAAACACTGCGCAAAGGCCCATGAAGAAAACGAAACCTCACAATAGTGAGAAATCAGATAAGCTGCTAGTGAATATTAGAGAAACAGCCCAGAGAATGATCCAGGTGATTAAAATCTCAACTCAAGGGAAATAAGAAAATAACTGGTGTAAAAAATGACACCATTAATAATAAAATTAGGAGGACTAAAATATTTCTTTTAGAGTTCATGATTAATGAAGGAAAAGTCTTGCATCATAATTTATTTAACTTTTATTTTACCCAGGCAGTTTGTGTGTGTGTGTGCGCGCATGTCTGTGTGTGCGTGTGTGTGTGTGTGAGAGAGAGAGACACACACCTGTGATGACCCCCCCCCCCCAAAAAAAAAACCTGCAGGTGTGGTCACTCACATTCACGGCTCCCTCCCCAGTGAATGTGGACTTCCCCCATTTCCACATACGCTATATGGACTAAAGTACTGGGACACAGCTCTTAATCACTGAATTCAGGTATTTCATTCAGACCCATCGCCATAAGTGTATAAAATCAAGCACCTAGTCATGCAGTCAAGATTATAAACATTTGTGAAAGAATGGGTGATTCTGAAGAGCTCAGTGAATTCAAGTGTGGTGCTGTCACAGGATGCCACCTTTGCAAAAAAAGTCAGTTTGTGAAATTTCTTCCCCGTTAGATATTCCACAGTCAGCTGTAAGTGTTTTTATTGCAAAGTGGAAACGTTTAGGAACAACAGAAACTCAGTCACAAAGTGGCAGAACACGTAATTAGTATCAAACTGGGGTCGCTGAATGCTGAGGCGTAGAGTGCATAAAAGTCGTCAATGTTCTGTTCGCCGACGCTGAGGTCCAAACTTCCTCTGGCATTAACAAAAACTGTGCAGCAGGAGCTTCATGAAATGGGCTTCCATGGCCGAGCAGCTGCATGCAAGCCTCACATCACCAAGCCCAATGCCAAGCCTCAGGTGGAGTTGTGTAAAGCACGCAGCTACTAAGCTCTGGAGCATTGGAAATGTGTTCTGTGGAGTGACGTTTCTCTGTCTGGCAGTCTGATGGATGAGTCTGGGTTTGTCGGATGCTAGGAGACCGTTACCTGCCTGACTGCATTGTGCCAGCTGTAGTTTGGTGGAAGAGGGATAATGGTATGGGGTTATTTTTCAGGGGCTGGGCTAGGCCCCTTAGTTCCAGTGAAGGGAACTCTTAATGCTTCAGCATTCCAAGACATTCTAGACAATTCTATACTTCCAACAACGTGGGAACAGTTTGGGGAAGGCCCTTTTCTGTTCCAGCATGACTGTGCCCCAGTGCACAAAGCAAGGTCCATAAAGACATGGTTGGGTGAGTTTGGAAGAACTTTACTGGCCCACACAGAGCCCTGACCTCAACCCCATTGAATACATTGGGATGAAATAGGATGGAGATTGTGAGCCAGGCCTTCATGTCCAACATCAGTGACTGACCTCACAAATGCTTTTCTGGATGAATGGGAAAATTCCCACAGACTCACTCCAACATCTTGTGGAAAGCCTCCCCAGAAGAGTGGCAGCTCTTACAGCTGCAAAGGGGAGAACAACTCCATATTGAGGCCTATGGATTTAGAATAGGATGTCATCTTAGTTCTAGTAGGTTCTAGGTGTCCCCATACTTTTGTCCTTATAATGTATGTATCCTGCGGCCGCACAGAATTTCTGTCACCTAACATCAAATCTGCTGTTCAGAACCTCACATAGAATTCCCAGCATCAGAACCTTACTCTTTTAAAGCCGATCTCCGCATTTCAAATTTCACATTTCAGGACTGTAATTTTGAATCGTTTATTAAAGAAAGCAGTTGGGCATTAGGTCAGGACGTCCATGTCGACTTGCATCCCCCCAGAGCTTGAGGTTCTCTGAGGTTCTCTGTCGGCTCTGTGATTGTAAAAGTGAAATGCTGGTTCCCTTCCTCAGATTTGGGAGTGGACCCTCCCTGCTGCATCATCTGTCCTACAGGCTTGGCAAACGGGGAAGCCGGTGACCCGAAAAGGTCACTGTCTTGTTTAATCACTCAGCCGCTGATCAAACCAGAGCGAATCCACTCAGTACACAGCATGGTTAATTCACACAGCGTGACCCTCTTTGGATACATACCACTGCCTACGGAGTGCGATGGCCCTGTTTCACACTAGGTCATCTCTGAGGCATGTAGCAATGCCTCATTTTAGATGCCGTTTGTTGTGACTAGCTAAGCCTTTTGGATGAAGAGTATATGTCTAACAACAATATTTTGTATAACACACACAGAAAATACTTTTCAGAGCAGACTGGTAGCTAAATTTCTGGCCAGCAAATGTAATCACAGTACTCATAGTATCCAGAACATTCAGAGGAATAATGGAGCCTGAGAGGAATGTGATATTAAATATTAAACGTTGTTTATTAAGTAGATTAGCATGACTAACCTTTGCCTCTTTCTAGTCATGTTCCTCCACACATTATTCTTGCTTGTGTCTTTAAACCAATTAACTTTGAATGAAAATCAGGTTAAGTAACGGATGAATCAACAATAACGCTTCTCCTGTACCAGTCGGCTTGCCAGTTTAACATTTATGGCCGTAAACACAGAATTAAAAGGATTTTGAAAAGACTGTCATTTTCACAAGTGCTGGTTATCTTCCATTCTGTGAGACATCGGGGCATAAGTGTTATAGCAGACAAGCAACGTACTTATATGAATCATATTCAAGCTCAAAGAAGCACAAAGAAGTGAAATATTGCTCAGAAAAACCAATGCTGCTTAATACAAACTGAGGGAAGTGAATTGTGGTTTAAAAAGCCAGACTAGAGAGCTGCTGGTCCAGTTTAAAAGGTCACGCACTCACACTGCTAAAAGTGCACATCCAAAGATTCCCAGGCTGGCAGAACTTCTCGCCCTACTGGCTTCCATCCAAGGCCCAGAAGACTAGGAAACTGTTCACAACTGGGTGAGAATTTAATGGTTCATCAAGATGTCTTGTCTCCAAGCCCAATGGGACATGTTTACCGTGGCATACAGACACAATGACTGGAGGGATTGGGCCAGCAAAAATTCGAACTGGGAACGGCAGAAGAGCAAGGCAGGACAGAAATGCAACCTCTCCACTACTTCACGTGGTGGTTTATAGAACTGTGGGTGTTGAGGCCCTCGAGCTGTGTCATCACCCACCACTTAGAACAACACTAGCTATATCGATTCCAGCTTTTATTATGAGTAATCACTGTATAGTCAGCCTTAAAATTCCTCATGATCAATGGCTACCGAAAAAAGCCAACAGATCAGTATTTCAATAAACCACAGCCCTAAACAAGATTTCTTTTTTTTTCTGAGAAAACCAGCCCTTCCATGCATCCACCTTACCCCTGCTGCATTTATTACATACATTTATCATAGGAGAGGCAGAGAGGCAGCATCCACAAAGAGGGAGGAAGCCATGTAAGCAGATGCTCCACCGACCACGCGTAAAGCATGCTGACTGCCGATACTCAAAGACGAGTATTTTTTTGTCTACAGTCACTGAGGTGAAATACAGTTGATATTAGGGTGGACACAGTGGTGGATAATACTGCCCCCCCACTACGCACAGAGTACACTAAGGATAAAAGCTCCCCCCTGCTGTTTCTGTGTGGGTGAAAAGATAACTGAACACTCCCTGCTGCGATAACACAGAGTGACAGCTGAGCCCTTGTTCTGCTGCTTACAGACTGAGCGTTCCGTCTAAAGCACCACAAATCTCATGTTCATGCAGAACCCCTCCCATGATTACCCCCCCCCTCCTGTGCAAGACCCTATACCAATGCCTAAGCAAGCATATAAATATTTAATATATTTTTGTTGTAATTAAATGGCTTTTTACAAGCCAGTATATTAAAAGGAATTAATTTAGGAGTTGCATCCCGCCCAGGGTGTACCTCTGCCTGTCTGTTACCTGGGATAGGCTCGCTGTGACCCGGAAAAAGATAAGCAGTTGGAAGACAGATGAAGGGTTGGGCTTTTAAGCTGGAAGGCAATTACATGCTGCAATATCATTGCACTGTGAATAATTAATGGTTAATTTGTTAGATGCCTTGAGGAAATATTCTGTACCATGCTCCCAGTTACAGACTATTACATCTCCCATTTGACTTTGGAGCACTTGGGAATCCCCAAGGAGAAGTGAGAGTCCCTGGGCAGGGAACTGGCAGTGAGAGATAGACGTCCAACTGTCCATTCATGCCAGTGTGAAGCATCCAGGACAAAGGGAGTAAATCAGCTGCGACAGCAGCATGTCCCCTGCCTGTCCCCTGTCCGCGACAGCAGCATGTCCCCTGCCTGTCCCCTGTCCGCGACAGCAGCATGTCCCCTGCCCGTCCCCTGTCTGCGCTTCAGCTGCTTTGCCGTTCGTGTCTAAGCCTGATAAACAGATTTTCCCGGTGCCTCCTCAAACCTCCGCTTGCTCCAGGAGGAGCCACTCAGCACAGCGTGGCTGCTTCTCTACTTCTCGAGTCACGGTATGACGTTCTCTGACGCTGAGAGACACCAGAGCCCCTACTGATACCCCATGATCTGCCTTCTGACCTTGGCTGGGTCTCCCTGCGTGACTTACGCCATAGGTGGAAATTTCAAGTCCAGAAAATAAAAAACCAGACCACGATTTAGTTTCAACCAAACAGTTGAGTATAAACAGACACGATCACAGAGTGCTCAACTGGTTGGTCGAAACAACATTCGTCGTCTGGATTTTTACTTTCTGCACCTGAAATTTCCACTTCTGTCCCAGACACAGTCAACTAGACCTCAAAGTCAGCTGACCTCATTCAAACTGAGTTTATCGCCGCAGCATCATTACCACACAGGACGTCTAGCTTGCCTTGCAGAAGTTTAATTTGCAAATTTTTAATACTTGTGACAGCTTGTGCCAAACAGAAGGAGGTCTCAGCCAAAAAGGAGATGGTCACATACCTGACCTATAAATACAATACCAAATACAGCCACAACAAAACAACTGTATCAGCTGTATCAAATGTCCATAGGACAGCCAGAGTCAGTTTTACACTTTTAAATATGCTAATATGCAATAATTTATGCATAATATGGGGACAAAATGCAGACTCATAAACCCCGTCCCTGATGGGCCACTTGTTACTGCGCATCACTTGTGCTTTTCCATAAAAGTGAATGTTAATTCTGCATATAGTTATACATCTAATACACAGAAGTAAAAAATTTGATGCAAGGGACTGAACTGAGTCTCCATAGGAGCTCACAGCCCATTAAATATATGAAAAAGAGAGGAACAGCCAACAAATAGACGGAATTAAAGCACATCTCCCCAGGTCATTTATTTCACCTGAGCTCTGCTCTACATACGCATGTGTCACGGACCCCAGGGAAGCCTTGCTCTGGAAATAAAGCGGCTGACTCAGTCACTGGGCCCCCTGGGGACGACCTGCTGTGGCCCATGTGAGGGGCCTGCACACCTCAGCGCAGACATGTCAGCCATTAACTGCTTCAGTGGATCTCGCTTTCCGGAGATGTATTGGTTTCTATGGCAAGATCAAGGACTGGTGTGTTTTTTGTGCCCGTATGCCAAACAGGGTACCTGGGTTATATCAACTGTTTGTTCTGGTACTTGGGCTGTTTAGTTCTATTAATAGGGCTATATGAATGATTTGGTTCTGGTAACTGGGCTGTATAAGCCATTCTAGTACTCTATAAAGTTTTCATATCTAGGTATATTTATAGTTTAAATAAGGCATTCAAAATATCTGCTGAAACTTCTCCTTTACAAACGTGCTTCTTTGTAAATGTCTGCCTTTTTATATATGAAAAATTAAATATTAAGTATCATATTTATATCTCTTGGGGCCTGGGAACGCCTTGGGATTCCCCCGGTGGAGCTGGAGGAGGTGCCTGGTGAGAGGGAGGTCTGGGCATCCCCGCTTAGCCTGCTGCCCCCGCAACCCGACCCCAGCTAAGTGGCAGATAATGGATGGATGGATAATTTAGCATTTAACACACCAAAAACATGCAAATATAATAACACAATTCTGCATTATCTGTTCGACGCTAATTGCTCTGTGAATGGGACACTCCAGTCTCAGGCTGTGGGGTGACCTCGCATTCATATGGAGATGATTAACTGTACTTACCCAGCCCTAGACATGACACCCGCAGTCCTGATTTTCCAAGGTTCCTGAAAAGAGACAGGTTACCAGTGATTATTACTGATATCAGCCGACACGTTGCTTGCCCCTCATAAACGACCTTACACTTACACAGTTGTGTTTTAACTGAAACAAATACGTTTTAAAAAGCATATTAGAGAGCAATAAAAAATATGTTACACACTATTAATTAATTTTATCATGCATAGCAAGTTTCATTTCCTCACAACATGGACGTATGTGTAATTATGTGTGACGTGAAGGACTCCTGGCTGATTTTCAATGTTCATAAATGAGATACCACTCAGTGAAGATGCTGCACCAGTATTTCACCACAGATACGGCTGCAGACCTCTCTGGCTAGAATGTATAAATGCGCAGCTTCATCTATGGTAACTGGCTTTCAAGGAGCCTGAAGACATTTCACCTCAAGCACAGGGGGCCTCTGAGTTGACATACATCCAGTGTAGAATCCGTGCAGAAGACCGTCATGAAACAGCCATTACCCACTAAGCCAAGGAAGACGGCAGACAAACAATGATGGACAAGGACGGCAACTCGGGGCGTGTCATTCCAAAACTGCCCATTTCTCCTTATCTTCCTTTCTTACATTTCTTGAGGAATTTAAGGTTTTTACTACATACACTGAGAATGAAATCAAGAAGAGCACCATCCCCAGCCAGGCTGTGCTGCGACTGCTGCATGGAAACATGACCGGAATATGCAGCAGCTGGGATGAAGGCAGACAGCAGCTGGGATGAAGGCAGACAGCAGCTGGGATGAAGGTACACAGCAGCTGGGATGAAGGCAGACAGCAGCTGGGATGAAGGCTTACAGCAGCTGGGATGAAGGCAGACAGCAGCTGGGATGAAGGCAGACAGCAGCTGGGATGAAGGCTTACAGCAGCTGGGATGAAGGCACACAGCAGCTGGGATGAAAGCAGACAGCAGCTGTGATGAAGGCATACAGCAGCTGGGATGAAGGCAGACAGCAGCTGGGATGAAGGCAGAAAGCAGCTGGGATGAAGGCAGAGAGTGGCTGTGATGAAGGCTTAAAGCAGCTGGGATGAAGGCAGACAGCAGCTGGGATGAAGGCAGACAGCAGCTGGGATGAAGGCAGACAGCAGCTGTGATGAAGGCTTACAGCAGCTGGGATGAAGGCAGACAGCAGCTGATGAGCTGCTTAAGGTGCTGAGGTCCTTGCTGAGGTGTATGCTTACACACCCTAATCGTTTAATCATTATGGGTTTAGCTGAGCCCCTTCCAAGCCACTAGAGAGGGGGTAGTACTGGAGAGGCTCTCTTAGCTGCAGATGAGTCACTAAATAACAAATTGATTAGATCAATTAGCACCCCACGTGCAGCACCCCACCTATGCCTTTGAGTGAGTCTGCTTGAAATGTTTCATGATCTCCAACTCATTCTCTGCACATGGGTATTACCAAGACATGCAGAATTATCGTTTAAGACCATTTAATACTGCTGAGAGATCAAACACAAGCTTCCATATGACCAGGTGAGATCTAAAGGGGAGCTTAGTTAGACAAGTAACTAAATGCCCTGTTCTGTTATTTACATCCTTTCTGATCTGACCATGTTATAAAAACAGACTTACAATGGTGTTGCTAATATTGATGGTGCCAGTCATCCTCCTTACTATACAGTATGTTATAGCTGCCTCTCATGTCATCGTCGCTAGCTCACAGCAATATCTGCACCAATTCCAGATTTAAGTTTTGATTAGGATAAATCAGATGCAAATGCTTCTGCGTGAGCACCATGACTGTCCACTGAATAAATAGTTGTACTAGATGGATGCTTTGGCTTATGTGTGAAGCAAATGCAAACACACTTTCTACATAAACTTAGCTGGTATTTTTCATGCTTACACACTCTCACCAGTGTTGTATTCCGTTACATAACTCTGAATCACTTAGCTGACCATGACACTGCCCTCAAAACGATAAAGAAATCAGTTCATTCCAGACGTTGACAACCGCAGTGCAACTATAATTGAAATGAACTAAAGGTTCCCAGTCAAAAATGCACAGGGCCTTCATTACATCATTAACCCGAATGCTGCTGTCACTGCGTCACCACTCACTGGTTTCCTGGCTGCAATCCTTACTACAGCTCTGCCTTCCGTTCTGCACCTTATTATACACACTGCATCCAGTGAGTTCTCAGGTGTGAGCCATCCATTATTTGTGTAAACAAGCTTTAGCATGTAGGGAGCGGCAGACCTACAGGGATACGTTTATCGCCGGAGTTTTGTGGTGTGTGAAAAACAGCCTCTATAATTTGTGGAACAAGCCAAGTTATAATGGCATATGACAAAGTAATCCCACTGCGAATGGCAGGGAAGCACAGCATGGAATACTTGTTATTCACTGCATCGGTAGTCTCTACCACTGCAAAAATTAGTAACACAGTACCATGAAGTAATAAGAGCCACAGAAAAAAACATGTCTTTGTCCTTTTGTTAAGGTCTTGTGAGATATTCTGATCTTTATAGACAACGCATGTACAGCCGTTGTACAATATTCTCCATTTAAACCAGTGGTGCTCAAAATGTGGTCCTGTTGCATTGCTTAGCCAAAATAAGCCAAGGAGAGAACTTTATTTTAGAACTTCAGAATGTTTACTACTACTAGAATATAGAACAAGGCTCCAAGAAGTGCCAAATCAGCGAAGTGTGTGCCGAGGAGTAATGGATGGTGTGGCTTCCTTCACAGCAAGCAGCTGGAGAGGTTTCGGTCCAGAGAGAATTGCACTTTCGCGGCCTGTTACCACATGCTCTCTGGTGAAGTACGGCCAGTGAGTGAGGTCTGGGGCAGCCTGTCGTGGTGTGCAAGACGAGCAGGAGAGAGAATGCCGGCAGGTCTCTCAGTGTCATTAATATCACACGAAGAACACAGGTATCCATCAATATCCACCCCTCAGCTCCAGATACACAGGCTGGCTAATAACAGTGTTAGCCACTGCTTCACACAAACACATATCATCGGGGAAAAACATCCATCAGCACACTTTTTCTGTCCTCATCACAATGATAATGACTGATGCTATCACCCCATGTGATCACGATCATGGTTCTCTCTTCATATTTTCCTAATGATGAACATCACAGTAGAACAGTCACCAGTCAAGAACCTTGGTAATTATCAAATGCAAGTTCAATTAAGGACTAAATCAATTTCTAAGTAGCGTGCATCTATTTTTTCATATAACACACTCAATTAACAGGAAACGGCTAGGACCAAAGAAACGGTTCATATGTTGGTCCATCTCTCCCTGAAATTTTAACAACATACATGCATTTCATATAACCACATTCAAATATACGGCTAGTTGGGTTTAATGATGCTGAAACTATTAAACAAAATTCAACATACTGAGCTTCCTCCAAGCTTAAGCTAATGAAATGTGTCCCTGAATTGCCACACGCCTATGAATACGTCCATGGCCTGCCTGATGCGAAGAGCGCCGGGTCTCATTAAGCTCGCGTCCCCGGGCGCTCGCCAAACGGGGCCAGCAATCGGAAAGCCTCACTCAAGTCTCAGCCAAAGTGGGTTACAGTGTTAAATGCTGGCTTTCTGTGTTCAGCGTCATGCCCCAAAGGGAAACCTGCCAGAGAGACATCACCCTAAATGACCTCCACCTTAATAATCAACCTGAAACGATGCAGTGCGGACCACAATGTCAGAAAACCTAGACGTCACTAGATCCTTTACAGCATTAAATGATACAGGGTGACATTAATCCAGTTAATTAACAGCAAGGAGTATATTTCATATATTTTAAATACAGTGGTACGCTATGGAGCACAAAGTCATAATAACCAGAAATTATAATTGTTAAAACACCAATATTTATTGTAATTTTTAAAAAAAATAAAATGTAGACACTGATATTATCCAGTATCATTCAATACTAATAATAATGTTTAGAAGCCAAATAGTGTACTTAAAGTCTACACAACGCTGTCTACATTTTGCACATTGCAATTTAAATTTTATATATAGTTTACATATTTACTTTAGCTTTTTTGTTTTGAATAGGACAGGATGTAGCTGATTCATACCTCTGAGGAATGTGCTGTGAAACCTCCTGGATGACACACTCTATACATACCTCGCTTGCAGAGTCAGGAGGAGATTGTCACACCTGGCTGGGCCGATCCTCCTGTTTCCCTCCCCAGTGTGGCCCTTCAAGCCACCTCTGTTTCATATTAGTCTTACCTCCAGCTGCCTCTTGTTCTGCTCCCTTGTTAGTCTTTGTATAAAAGTGCCTCTCTGGTCCTGTCATTAGTATCTAAATGTCAATAAAGCCCCATTGCTTGACCCTTTCACTTACAACTCCCTCACTTCCCAAACCTGACAGAGATCAGGACCCTAATTATTATTCCATGTAAATAATACCAATCAAGGTACAAAAGTAGATCAATCATTGAAGATGGACATGAACACTCCCATTCTACTTAACCTTGAGAATCCCTAATGCAACAAAATGACAGAACACACATCGCTTTTTAATTTGTATTAAAAAAAAGAAGACAGAGAAAATATATCGGCAAGTTGCAAAAGTTAGTCCAGCATGAAAGACAGCTGGAGGATATAGTGCATGATGAAGTGATGAAAATGTATATAGGAGGGTCAGGCTGAAGCAACAGCATCTCCACAATGTCCTCAGCAAGCCTACTTACAGGGTGAGGAATGTTACATGGCAGCAGTCAGTCTCTCAGTTAATAACTATAAGTGTTATTAGGAAATGTGCAGTTAAGAACATGTGAAATGCTTTGGTTGAATGTGTCTTTTACCAAGTAAACAATATTGAAAAGAAAATATATAGATTTGTTAAGAGGTTTGTTCACTTCACCCCTAATCAGGGTGTAGAAAGTGGAAGACTTTCAGCAGCCAGTGGTGCCACTGGAGATTTTGTGCCCCCAACCCAGACCAAACCAATTATGTTACAATTTTTAGGTCCTTTTCACTCGGGGGCAACATCCTAGTCTTGTGTGTGTCTCCCCCGCCCCCTTTACAGCAGCCCTGTCAATAGCGAAAGGAACCACATCATTTAAAAGATTTAAAAACACAGATGACTGTGACTGAGGGAGTGACGCATTTAACTAAAAATAAATCTCAAAAAAATCACTAAATTGAACAAAAGGGGCTCAGTGTCCACCTGAGACAAGGCTCTAAATCACCGAGAGAAGTGCAGAGAGACATCACACCGGAGACGGCATGAGTAACGATGATGAACGGGCCAAACAATGGGCCAGGCGCTGTGCCACCCGTGAACAGGACAGGGGCTGCTTCCAGTGGCTGAATCGCTGCTTCCTGAACAGATGAATGTGGTCTGGCTGTGCCGATGTCCTATGACACAAACCCTAAGAGAGGATCTCTGTAGTAGTTAGAAACGGTCTGTAGTGGCTTCTGGAACAGGGCCTTTGCGTGCAACTGAAAACCACAATTGCTGAGTTGTATCACAGTGCCAGGCAGTTAAATATAAAATATCCAGCGAACTTCGTAAACCAGTACTATCAACATAAGGGGAAAAAAAGCAGCTGAGTTTGCCAGTGAAAGCCAGAGCACGTCAAGAGGCCTGCCCCTAAGAATATCTCCCTCTACCTGCAGCTGAGTCTACATTTAATTTCAATTTGGGATAAAACTGTCAGATCTAGAGCTCTAACTGGGATCAGAGTGCATCTGAGTGACTGGAATTCGGCTCATTTCACCTCATTGCACTGGAAAGATATTGAGGACTCAGGCCTAAAAACTCCTTGTCTCCACCACAACACAGATATCCTGAAATGACCCAGAACCTGACAGAAATAATTATGGAATGCTTTGCCCGTTACGCGCTTACAGCGACGCCACGGCCAGACCGGGGCAAACTATTCATTTGATGAGCTGCTGGAAACAAAGCACTTCATCTGCATTGTATTCAACACACTAAAAATAATTATCTGTTACACAAAGACGACCACCAGCAGAACCACAATGTAGCTCATTTATTCAGAAACAATAAAACACCTCATAAAACTATCATGGCCAATCACAGCTATTAATGTAAATCCTACTATTACACGTTAATTGAACAATAAACTCTTATACAAACTCACAATATTAAATCAGCCACTTCGTCTAACCATAAAAATGCTGACAAAGTATTAATCTTCTACAAGTATGCAAAGAGGCATAAAATTCAAGTGATTTATGACAAAGTATTATTTATTTTAAGGAGGCCTATCAACAATTATATGCATTTTAAGAGAATTCTAGTTAGACAGCCTGTTAGCCAGGGACACAAAACACCCACAACTACTCCTGAGCAGGACCCAGGCTGTGAAGACTGCCAGCCCCAGGGTCACACTACACTGTCAGCTACGCATTGGTTTTATAAAGAACAGCTTTGTGTGGGTGTTGAAATCACCACGGCGTACGTGCGTCTGGCAGGCCGCAAGTGGGCGCCGCGCACCTTTCCGGAGGGGTCCGGACAAAACTAGCTCAGACTGGTGAACGCATCAGCCAGTGACACCAGCAGCGTTCCAGTGTACTTGTTTTTGCCACCACAATGCGTTATAAGTTTGCACACTACACAGACGGGGCTCAAAGGGGGTGTGCATTTTCCATACTATTCCACACCATTTGATAGAATTAATTTTGTACATACACAGAGACAACAGAAATGTCAGCCATATAGAAGTAGATGTATAGTATATATCATACATATATTTTCACAGAAAGTTTAATGTAATAGAATGCGTGCAACTTTTAGACACTGCAGTATATAATGAATATATATAGGGAAATACTTCTTAATTTGCATACCACTTAAGGGAACTTCTACATTATCAGCTAATTTCAACAAGAAGTTTGTCTTTCTATATAAAAATACATTAATATTTAAGTAATAATGACAACAAATAAGAACAACCTCTTTCAGGACACTTCTGTGATATTTTAAATCATTCCCTCCCTATTGCAGCTTCATCTAATTTGACAGTGAGCTGCACCTTGATTTTAACTTTGACTTCATTTCAGATGATATGTTTTGTTTGTCCCACAATTACTCATAATAGAGTAATAAAATTGTGTATGTTGAACAGTGTGGTCAGTGGAGGTCATTCATAAGGAACTGCAATTAATGGCTTCCTGAGCGTGAAGCTAGGATTTTCCTTTCACAGAATCCCTGTCATGTACAAAATGCTCCCCTTGAGTTCACTGCGGTCTTAACAGAGTGCACCAAACTTTAATGTATGACTAACGGCAGGCTGCAGGAAAGGCTACACTTTACATGCTCCTACTGCAGTAAGGGTCCAGCCACCTGAAACAGCATGTGATGTAATGGTTTTAAAGTTTAAAGCAAAGGGTGTTTGTATATCCATAGTGATATTAAACTTATTACTAGGAAAAGGATATTTGCTAATAAGGATTACTCATTACACTTTATTTAAGGCAGTCAAGTCAAGCAATCTTGCACAATAAATACCTTCATAATGCAGTACAAAGCATGCTTAATTCTTACACTGACTATTACAATGCATTAGGAAGGTATCTATAGTGCATTAAAGATGAGAGCTTCATTGAGAATCCATAATGCAAAATAAACACGGCTAAAATGTTTTATGCCTTTTTATAAACAGGTATAGTTGTATTCATAATACAGTGGTACCTCTTTATTGCGTAAATGTCCTTAAAATATAGCAATATGACAAAGTATCTGTATACATTCTGTATGATGATGGACAGTATTGCTAAGAAAGCCTGTGTACAGGATAGTGTTTAGAAATGGACTTCGTAAATACTATCTGATTGTACACTTCATTAATGTGAAGAGAGCCCTCTGTGATTGTGGTGTGTTTGTCCATGTTTATAATGAGTCATACTACAATGCAATTCTTACTTGAATGCCTTCTTCACAGACTGGACGATTAACCAAATAAAGCAGCGC
>JAODJU010000036.1:1370532-1390648 GCA_026776725.1 Gnathonemus echidnorhynchus | reverse complement strand
ATATATATATATATATATATATATATATATATATATATATATATATAATGTACAGATACACACTCATGTGAAACAAAGAATTGTGCTGTGGCCTCTTAATTCTCTCCTGAGCTTTGCTGATCATCTCCATGCTATGTTATGACCCAGGCAAGCTGGTGATAATCAGCCAGGAGATTCTTGGAGAGTTTTCAGTTTTGGATCAGCCATATAACTGTCTGGGTTATACACAGGCACAGGTGATACTCAGGCACAGGTTATACACAGGCACAGGTGATACTCAGGCACAGGTTATACACAGGCACAGGTGATACTCAGATCATTTCCTAACACTTGCAGAAGACTTTACAAACCAACCAGTTAGACCTAGAGAAGTGCATGGAGCCACAACCATTGAATTCCTTGATGTAGTTCACAGTTTTGACACAGGCTGTAAATGGACAGACTGTATTCAATCTGTGAATATCTCACAGAGAGCCAGGAAAGTGAAATGTATCATTTTTCCATGGATGTTCATCTAGACTAGAACAGGAATGTGAATTAGAGAAAAACATACATTTTTAATTCCTCTGATGTCGTGGAAATCTCATATATTATGTGCTGAGGCTTCTGCACCTCCAGGAAAGCAAAGCATTCGCCTATGCTGCCTTCACTATGGACATTGATGTTCAGGTGTCTGAGAACAGCAAACATTAAGCAATACTCAGCAGTACTCATTAAGCAATACTCAGCAATACTCATTAAGCAATACTCAGCAATACTCATTAAGCAATACTCAGCGCTCCCTCCCCACAGTACCATCCCAAAGGGGATACCGCCACAACCTGCATGGTAATTCCTCTCTAATTGCATGAGCAATTAAGAATTTATATTGGTAACAGCTGCCAACTGATGTTAAATATTTATTATTTTTCCAGGTTCAATTAATGATGAGCACTAGTTGCACTGAATGCAGATACACTATAGGTTTACATGCATAACACAGGGTTAACAAGCCCTGTCCAACAAAAAATTCAACCATAAAAATAAATTAGAAATACAGATTTGACATACATTATACATATATAGCAGACATACATCCTGCTTATTAGGAAGGTAACATTAACTTAGCGTGTCTGTGTTTGATTATACATGTTCTGACAAGTCTATTTTATGTATATAAATGTACACACACATACACACAAACTGCTTCGGAAATAAACATTATTTAACACAATACGTAATAACACATATAAATTATAACATATTACAAGAACTGACAAGTGGTATGCAATATCTATAAGCTTAATTCTAGTTAATTAAGCATCGCATTTGGTCAGAGGAGTATTCAATTCCTGTTCCGGGGTCTGGAAATGTCCCACTCACAAACTCAACACAGTGTGACACAGAAAGATGATGTCATTAAACCAATACGGTTTGGAGTCATGTTGATCCAAAATAATTTGGTATAGATATGATGTCTTTGAAGTTACGTGACATGAGAAAGGCAGTGGGAAGATAGGACAAGCTACCAATTCATATTCATCACATTTATTTAGAGGAAGCTTTTTTCCAATGCAAAGTACAAGTGAAGGTCAGAGAGCAGGACCAGCCAGGCCCTTAATTAATTCCCATCAGCAAAACCACTTTGCAAGACAATGGATTTGAACCAGTGACCTTACAATCATGGGCATGATTCTTAAGCGACAAAGCCATATATTGCCCTATTGACTGCCCTATTGACTTTGAGCACAACCGCAAAGTTCTGCCAGTTCGCCATAAATCCACCAAAGCACTACATGATTTTTTTTGTGATGGGTGACACACAAATGTCAATGGAATCCAATTACAAAAAAACTTTATTGTGAGCCATGGCTCAGTAAATCCAGACAGTGTGCTAGCAAACCCCAGAATGGCCACTATTCAGCTCCAGGCGACGGTGGCGCATTTTGCCTTGTCCAAGACCCTGTTCCAATTGAATGGGAGATGTAGATATGAGGTACAGCGTCCTATTTGATCCTGCCTTGGGTCAGAGCTCACAAATTGGATGACCTGGAAATACAGGTCGGTAGTTCAATTACCAAGGAAACGATAGACAGCCCAAAGGCCCCTAAGGCGACTCGGAGAACCGTAACCCAAATATGACATCGAATCACAGGAGAACAGATCAAATTTATATCAGTCCTGCTTGGCACATGTTCCACAAGCTTAACAGCACAATGCCATGTCCAGATAAATCAATGAACGTGCCAGACAAAGTGTACAACGAAAACAAAATGAAACAGTTGCACCTAACATTTTATGACTGACTTTTTTTCGTGACCCCCAGACTAATACCTTTGAATTTCAATAAAAAGTCACTGCAAATCTGGCAACATTACTGACGGTTCTATGCTTCTTTTCAGTGAAAACAGTTTAGGACATGAGGATACAAAACAAACAAGCCCAATATGTCTCTTACAAGTGTTAAAAAAGACTCATACCACCAAACACCACTACTCTGTCCCATGTCCCTTCATACAAACTGCTCTACCTGTATACCATCCTGGTTGTGGCTCGTACAGAGTCATGCAGCGACAGCCCATGCATGCTGAGGAACTCCTCCAGGTGTTTCATCTCCAGATGACTGCTGGGCTTCAGCCCACCCCAACACGCTGTGGGGGGGTATGCCCTCCCGACAGGCCTCTGAAGCTTGGAGAGAGGTCGTTCCTGCTTCTGGACCCCTTTTGGTTTGGGGGTTGGGATATCAGCGTATGAGGCTTTGTACAGGTACATCTCTCTCTCGTGCTGTACTGGTGGAAGGGTCAGGGCTGTCCAAGCACCGCATGTACAGGATGACGGCCAAGTCTCCCTCTTCAGCTACACAAAAATCTGTGCTGATACTTCAGTGGCAGCACAGTTAAAAGAAAAAAAAAAACTTGTTTTTCCCAAGCTCTGACGCGGCGGAAGTTGAAAAGAGGTAACTTACGAAATATTTCAAGTGGAGTTTCCTCCATTCAAAGAGTCACTCATTCCCAGAAAACTTCCTCCTGCACAGTGTCTTTCCGTTTAGTTTTGTTTCACTGTCTAATAAATACCATGGGAATCTGGGACATTTTTCATCTCTCTCTCTCCCTCACCCCCGTGTCTCTATTCCTCTCCCACTCACCCCTCTCTCCTACTCTCACACCCTCCCTTCTGTATTTCTTCTCTCATCCCTTTCACTGCCTCTGTTTCCTCTGCACCCAGGCCTCCTGTGTTTTCTTGAGAGTCACCCCATGGGATGGAGCCAGGTCACGGTCCACAAGCTTCAACTTAACTGCTGTGAGTCATTCTCTGACATCACGTCTTGTTTAGGGGAATGTGGAAACGCAGAGTCGCTTACCCACATCCAGGCTCCGCGAGGGCATGCATCACCACACACACCGGATGCCTCTGCTCTCAGCTCCCCAAATCCCTTTGTTCCCACATACCAAGGCGACCGGCTACAAATGACCAGACTTACACACAGAGAACATGCATAAACTCACTCACACATAACAGAAAAGGAACATTACCACAAACACAAATCAATCTTTACACACACATTCACAGAAATATACATGCTGAAACGAATGCACACAAAGGTAAATACAAATTAAACTTCATAAAGACAATAGTGGAGTATAAACAGACTGTGAAGACTTCATATATTAGTCATATTTCTATTTGTATAAGAGATCAATTTCAGAGGCACAGCTGCGGAAAAACTGTAAAAATGTGTAGAATTACAGACAACTGGTATGAGCTGAGCATCCATTTGGACACATTAACACAGAATTCTGGTTATTAATTTAGAGTAATTATTAGACACTATTTTTCCATACAATAACAAACAATCTATTATAAACTGAAGGTGCTCACTTGGATAATAAAATATAACAGCTACATATTATTACTTTTTATAACAGCCACATACTGGAAAAACTTTCCAGTAATAAGTCATGACCAATAATACCCAGCAACCTCGTCACAGGCGGGGTCTTCTCACACCCACTTTCCACCTCCCATTCTTTCAACCTGCTTTCCCTTCCTCTCCATGCCCCCCCCCCGGGCCATCTCCATAACACACAGCCACCCCCACACAGCAACATTGCGTCAAAGGGCATCCAACAATCATAGCTCATCTGTTTCTCGCCAAGTTGCTTTCCATTAACGGTAATGATCTCAATTTGCATGTCTAATTGGATTAATGATGAAAGGGCTCCTGACACTTATTTTAGGAAGACGTGATGACCTAAGTGAGACGTCTCGCGGCCAATCTGACCATGATTTCTGGCTTTGTGCCACCCTTTCACAGGAAGAGAACTCAGAGTAAACACACAAAAACCCCAATAACAAACAGTAGTGCTTCAGATTGACAAGGGTTTCATACTGCAAACCTCAATTAAATTTGTAAACATAACATAATCCAAGGTGGAAAAGTTTCAATCATGCACCAATCAGTGCTCTGGTTTTTGGATTTGTTCAATAATTACATACACGAAAATATAATCCATTTCTGCTTTGTTGAAGACATCTGACTCAAGTTAATGCTGCAGCATCTGACACTTTCATATTACTGCAACGTTACAGAAACACTGTGTGAATGATACAGGTGCCTTCAGCTACCCGCGAAGGTCACAGGGAGCTTTTTTCTGCTACTGGTTTGAAGCACTGCTGTATATGTCAATCAACATCCCCCCCCCAACAAACACGTGGCCCTTGCCATGAAATGCAGGGCCATAGATAGTCTGAAAGTATCCAGCAAGAGTCAACAAAGGTCACTGGAGACTGAGATGGATCTCCTTCTCTCATTTCCATTTCCTGTCCTATGTCTTACTCAGTTACAAAACATGTCAGAATAATTTTTTTTAAGGCAAAGTGACTGTGCTAAACAAGAGAAGGAACTGGCAACTGGTAAACAGCAAACAAACTGACTTATTTAAACAACAGGTTTTAAAATTCTGTTTCCTGCTTCTCATGCTTTTAAAGGTGGCTAATTTTGTCATGGTCATCAAGTGCATGTTGTCCAACATCCTCTGCATGCCTGTACTTTATCTGATCAGACTATTTAACCGAGGGCTTTAGTAAAGCTTTTCATTCTATAAAAATCTACTGATACATCATTGGTGCTTATTTCCTCCTTGTCCCAGTTCACAGTAAGTAAGCTATGAGCAGTTTCACAAAGCAGGGTGAAGAAAATGATCTTTGGTTGAGATTAATAGTAAACGTGATGTACCCATGACCACCTACTGGTCCTAATGTTGCTAGTCTTGCAGAAGTTCGGTCACACAGCTCATTCCAATTTTAACAAGAATGCAATTCAGCAGAAACCTGCAGACCTACAAGAAAATAAGTAAGAGCAGACAGGGTGATCTAAGGAGCCCTCAGCCCGTCTTATTTCCTCAGGGAGAGCTTGGCCAGTGGCGACCTAAACAATGTGACTGAGGAATGCTGCAGATGCCGGAATTTATTTCCAACAAAATCTTCCCAGGCGCAAATGCACTATATGCTCTTACTTTCTCTTTACTTCACTTTCATGATGAGTCTATATATGATTTAGCTTACAGTGATATTTTCACATAGGAAAAAAAGGAGAAATGACAGACCAGGGAACAACTTCCTCTAATACAGTGTTTCCCAATCCGGTCCTTGGGGACCCGCAGTCCATGTTTTTGCTCCCTCCAAGCTCCCTACCAGACAGTCTACATTTTTGCTCCCACCCAGCTCCCGGTAGGTAGTGAAAATGTGGACTATCTGTGGGTCCCTGAGGACCTGATTAGGAAACAGTGCTGTAATATCAGATAAGTGCTGGAGTGGGGGCCACACTGGATGTACAGATGTTGTTATTATTCTTATCAGAGGGTCATGGTTAAGGACTAAGACCTAAAAACCACAGGACTGTGCACAATCACCATGTTTCTTCTCCCCTACCTTTACTGCCATTTTGGTTTCTATATCATAAGCTTTTCTGCTCTGAGCCACTGCTTAACTGTCCCAGTTGTTGACTTTGTTTTAAAATACTGGCCAATTTACAACTGAACGACTGAAAGAAAGTACGGCAGCATCCACACTGGCAGTTTAAGTCCTTCTAAGGCAGAATGGAAGAGCGAAGCTGTAGTCATCAGGGGACAAATCAGCCCCCCCCCCCTCCCATTCTCCAAACATATGTGGGTGAATCAAACCGAAGAACCAGAGGCATCTGGGGATTTGAAACTGACTGACAAGAAAGAAAAACTAGAGCATGAGATGAACCAGGACGCTCCCCACACACAAACACCCAGAGTTTAGATCCAGTGACAATTTGCACATTTGTCAAGTTCCTACAAGTTTCTACCACCTTCATAAAATTTCCACCTTCCAGACTTATCTACCAAAAAAGACCATCAACATTAATATTCTATGTGCCTCTCAATTCGTACAAAATTGAAATTGACTCAAATGGTGAGTCTACGTCTACTTAAGGGCTTCCAGGTTCATCTGACCATTGACCTTTACAAGTCCAACACAGACTGCAAAATGCAGCATCATATTAAACTAATTTAATATTTATTATCTGAAGATGTGAAATGCATCATTCCATTGAACAGAAGGGAGCGCGGTTGCTGCCATCAGGTAATTACAGAACAAAACCATTAAGTTAATGGTTCTGTAAAGCATCCTTTACACAAGTGCACTGAAACACCATCTGAATAAAACATTCTCCTTGAATTTGAGACATTTTAACAGGTTGTTTGGTGTAGAACAAAAGGTTCAGCTCAACCAGTACTTGCTGCTGAAGGGAAACCAGACAAAGACTTCAGATATAACACAACAGTAGAGCTTTTTCAAACAGAAATGGTCTTGAAATCCAGGTCTTTAGGAATCTCATGTTTAGATAAGAAACTTCGACAATGCTTGTGCTCTGTAAGATCTGGGCTCTAGGTGTTCTAGGACATCTGCAAGTTTAGACTGCAATTAGAGCCTTTTCTGGGGGCTCTGTGAACGATAGCACAGGTGGGAATGGCTGGGTAGTGAGTCAGCAGGCTCAAACCTCATTGCACTAATCTCATTATCTTTGTTGAGAGATAGATACATGGAGAATGAGGCAAGGATAGTTTGATGAAAAAAAAAATTGTGACATACTGTTGCTAAGAAAGGGTCAATGGATTAGATATTTTGAAATATGAAAGGCCAAAAGACGCCTACATTTAGTTACATCAACAACATCTTCATCTCAAAACACATATAAAATCACTGGTGCACCATCTGAAAATCATTCAAATATATTTCAAGTCAGCAGTAATGAATACCCTTAAAAATAAAAGATCAGCGACAAGTAATAGCATTCTCAGCATAACATCCCGCTCTTGAATGACATTTGATCTGATCTGTTCTAAAACACAAACGAAGATGTCAAAAGTTTGTAAAAGGCATATTACCTCATTCAAAATAATTAAAAGCACCATAATTTTATTTCCGATAGGGGAATCTCCATGTTGAATACGGATTCTTAATGTCTATTTGTCTAATAATAAATAAATGTATTTTGGGCAGAGGCTGTTAGCTGGCTGGCTGTAGTTTAACTTAAATAGTCAAAGTGCCCATTGACAGTGCTGGCTTTCGATGACAGTCTCTGTTACACACACTCATATCCATCCAACCATCCATCTTCCAACTTCTACTACTTATTTTGGGTAGGGTCACCAGAGCAGGAACTGGCGCCTAAACCAAGCAGCTCAGCACACAAGACAGGGATGCAGCCCTGGATTGGACGATAGTGCTTCACAGGGTGCACAATTACCCGTCAATAACCAACCAGAATACTCAGAGCGAACCTGCAGTACAAAGAAAGATCACAGAAACTCCACACACAAACACACACGCACAGGTTTGTAATTATATCTTTGTGGGGACTCTCCATTTATTTCTATGGGGAAAACTCTAATCACAACATGATAACTTTAACCCCTACCCAGCCCTAACCTTAACCGTAAGTAACCAAACAAAATGCCAGACTTTTTTTGTTTTTTGATTGCATTCACAGATTTTTGTAAGGACCTGAAAAATGTAATATAAACACAATCAACACAGTTGAGTCAAACCCCCAACCCTGGACATGTGAAGCAGCAGTGCTACCCACTGAGCCACTATATCTATACATCTCCTGTTCATCCAGCTTGTAGGTTTCCCGTCTACAACACGTCAAGCCAAAGGCAGACGAGGAACGTCAAAGGGCATGAAAGACAGCCATTCCCACTCTTGGCTTAGCTGGGTGTCACAGGATCACTGGACTAGCCAAAGAACACAAGCTGAAAATAGTGTCAGCCTGAAACAGTAACAAAAGCCACTGCACTCTCCACATGCTAAGCAGTGAATCGTTCACACCGTAACAGGACTGTCAGTTCTTGGTATGCATACCATCTTTAGCAAAAATGTTTCTTTGTTCATCACAACTGAGCAACAGAGCCAGTTCACACAGTTTAGCATGAATGTGGATCTAGTCACGGATGCCCTGAAGAAGAAGTTCTTACTGGTAACCTTTCGGTGATTCTGTTATCTCACTATAAACAAACAGCAGCCCAGTTTTAGCTTTTATATATCAAACCTTTAGGACACCCGCTCCAGCCCAACCCATGAGGTTGGCTCACCGGTAGGGCATTCCGGTCCTGTGGGCTGTCGTGTCCTCTCTGGATAGCCCAAACAGCTGCAGATACCAGTTGGTCTCCAGCTCCCGAATGAGTGCTGCTTTGCGAGCCTTCTGCAGCCCCTGCAGGACACCGCTGTTACTGCGGCTGTCACGGCTGTTCTCCTGGGTGCCTTTCAGGACACGACCACCACTCACGGACGCCACAGACTGCTTCCGGAGCTTAGGGGGATCCTCATGGCCGCCCCGGGCTCCTACGGAGCTGCTGCGAGCCGCGATCATTCCCTGCTCTCCGGCTGGCTATGGGTTCTGCACTGCTGCTGCTCTCTCTTAGGCTGTTCTCTCCACATCTGATCTTCTCCTCCCTGCTCTTATAGCCTCCTCTTGGTCCTGAAGCTGTAACACGAGCTCCAGTGCCTTTCGACCCACAGGGAGTGAGGGAGAGACCAGGGAGATAAGCAGGAAGGTGCCCAATACCACCGTCAATATCCGGCCTCTAGGGTGCAGGCAAGGCATGACATGAACTACCTGAGGAACTAGTAGGGATCTTTGCAGGTGACAGCAAGGAGACATGGTAGGATTTTATTAAGCTTTAAACCTAAATTCAATATCCTATGTATCTCTGCATGCCAAGAGCACAACAGCTCAAAGTTCAATAATACAAAACAACATTTCCAAATACACAGCCAAGTGAAAAGAGATTTTGTCATTTTACAGCCCACTTGGAAGTTTCAGATCAACCTGACTCACACCATTTACTCTTGAAATGTTGAGTAACCTGGCAACCAGCAGATGGGAGGCACCAAGGGACACCGGGACCTTGCAGCACAGACCCCCCGACGTTCAGAGACACAGAAGCACTTGCACTAGGGATGGGAGATGTGGCCAAATGGTCAAATCGGGATTGTTTTTGGTTAGAATCACTATCTATAATCTAGATCACGTTTTGTTTGTTTACAAACCAACCAAACAGGATTGCATGTAGCAACGTTCATTTAACATTTAACTACTTAACCACCAATTTTATCCTCACAAGAAACACTGCTTGTACCACTATAATAAATAAACTTAATTATTAAGGTATAAAAGAATTAAATAAATTGACTGGTCCACGTCAGATTTTGCAGTTCCCAACCATTTCCATACAATCAAAGTAGAATCTTTGTTTGGAACCAATTCTTACTCATCAACCATGTTGCACACTTCATTCACACAGCAGTGTGGCTGACCTATCTATGGCCGGAATGCTGTTCACTGTGTTAGACCAGTGAAATATTTTTAGCAGTCTGATGGTAAATAAAGTTTTTGGTAACATTTTAAAGCAGTCATTATAACACGTTATAGATACTTTCATAATGCATTGTAATGTATTCATAAAGTATTATAAACACAGCTATAAATATTTATAAAACTGCAAAACACATTATACATTATAGCCACATTCATTATGCATTATGAATGCATCTATCTATCTATCTATCTATCTATCTATCTATCTATCTATCTATCTATCTATCTATCATCTATCCAGTTTGCTAACTGGTTACAAAAGATCAATTAAAATTTTAGTTCAAAAACTAGTCACTAATTTGAGATCCACTGAGACAGATAATTGAGAAAGAAGTGAGATATACAGACAGTGCTGAGATGTTATGCAGGCTGAAATTGCCTTGTTCACATTGGTCTGTTTTTGCTGTAGTGCTGTTGCAGCGTGATTCTTGCAAAAAGTAATGAAATGCTTATCATGGATACAACTGCAACCGGTCATGATAAATCATCATCATACCATCTGCCACTAACTTGGACCACCAGAAAACAGAGAAGACAGAAAGGCTTGGTTGTGACGCAAGGGAAACTCAAGAAAGAAGAGGTCAGATTCCTGAGTGGCACAAGCCACACGCTGACATTCAAGTCTGTAACTCAGGCCACAGTCATGCCATGAAACATGCAGGCTCTTAGGGTCATGCTGCGGGGCAGTCAGAACATACGCAGATCAAGAAAGAGTGTTTAACAGAACCAGCAACAGAATGCGATTCATGAGGCCAGTTTCCTAGTGTACCACTCCCATCCATCTAAAGCCTACTACTGAAGTCTCTTCAAAAACAAGTTCATATCTACAAAACTATTTAGTGGTCAGAAATGTGTAGAAAGCACCGGAAATGGAAGGTTCTCTGTTGCCCTGACACTGATGCTTACCAAAGGGAACATAATATGTCAGACGCGTAATACATTTTAATTAAACACACAAGAGCTCTTCAAACCACAACCACAAGCATGGTTAGAAGCTCAGGTCCAATAGTGACCCAAGAGGGAAATGTAGGGGATCCATCTGTAAATCTTCCATTTACTTTTGTTATTATTATAGATCTGCTGCTTTACTAATACATTTATGAAAAGGTACATATAATTGCAAGCAATCTATAAAGTGTTATATTTTACTGAAGCATTTTTATGGGGTACAACAGACGGGTTTCACAGGGGTAGGTTACATGTCTACGTCCTTAAACACCATTCTACTCCCGACTGTGAGATATATGTTTCAGACAGAATTAAATTAATCAGAATTCACTGAGAAATCTACATTGCATCATAAGTGCATAAATGCCAAGAATGTCATGTTTTCATTTTGCTGAATAGCCAGAGCTGTACATTTACTCAGTCCAGAACATTAAATGGGTGGGCGCCTTGCATTCCGCATCGCATCCACTCATAAAGAGAAAAGTGGAAATAAGGACCACAGTGATCTAGTGCCCATGCCTTTCTGTCATTTCCTTTTGCATTACACAGCTATTCATCTCACAGCTGTATCATTGTGTGCTTTTTCCTGTTTCCGTCTTAGTGCCATTCATTAGAAGCCGGTACTGGGCCCATTTATCCCGGGGATAAAAAAAAAAATGAAAACGAACTCTATTGCGACTTTTTTTCGACTGTCAGATTGATAAATTGATATGAAACCAATGATTTGTGGGCCTAGTTCAATGGGCAGCCCACTGAATAGCAAGAACACGGTACATTCCTGAAATCGGCAGAGTTCCACTCACTAACCTGGCAGGAAATGGCAGCGTACCACAGGTGCAATTTGAGGGTGGATATCTGGGACCATCACCTCTGTAGGAGAATAATTGCAGCGACAGGTGTTAGACAGTTGGCTCTAATGGGAACCTCCCCACGGACGATGACAAAGCCAGACTAAAAGTAAGCTAAAGAAGTTACAAGCAGCCAGTCCCATTTGGTGGAACCATTACGAATGGAACCTTTTACAATTGGGTTTTTGTAACCCTTTCATACACTGTTACTTGTAAGCTTTCATCCTATGTTTTTATATTAGGAACGTGACACTTCCTTCCTATATATCAGAGATGCTCTGGTTGGCCATTTTTTCTTCAGCTCAACACTGAATTGTGTTATTGTCCTATTTGAGCATTAAGACACCATAGCTGGTGTTTTAGGTGACTTGCTGGTGCTTCCTATGGAAGGGGTATTTTCCACACAAAGTGTTTGCATCTATCTATCCATCCGTTTTGCTGGAGGTGCTAGCTAAAGGGGGCTCCGCCCGAGGCTCCCAGCACACCCCCCCTAGCTTTTAGGTCTACCCGGTCTGTCCAGCATCTCTCCCCCACCATCGGATCCAAATCACCCCCAGTTGGTGATCAATTGACAGCTCAGCTCCTCTCTTCACCCAAGCGTCCAAAACATGTGGACACAGGTCCAACGACACCAGTACAAAATCGATCATTGGTCTGAGGTCTAGGGTGCTTTGGTACCAGGTGCATTTATGAACACCGTATTGTTCGAACATGATGTTAGTTATGGGCAAGCTGTGGTCAGCACAGAAATCCAATAACTGATCACTGCCCGGATTCCGATTGGCCAGGCCATTCCGCCCAATCACATCCTTCCTGGCTTCACTGTCGTTACCCATGTGAGTGTTAAAGTCTATGCCCAGCGGGGCCCCATGGGTAGAGACCTGGCCACCAGGCACTCACCTTCAAGTTCCACCACCGCAGTCTTGGCTGCTGGGTGAATCCCCAGTCTCCCCAATCCAGGCGGGGTAACAATGTCCATTATATTGTTCATTACCATGAGGGTTTTCTAAATCGCACTTTGTCTGGTCGCTCACCTAGGACCAATTCGCCTTGGGAGACCCCACCAGGAGTGACTGCCCCCGACAGCATAGCTCCGAGGATCATAAAGGCACACAAACCCCTCCAGCATGATGAGGCGGCCATTCATGGGGGATTCAGTGTGTTTGCATTGCAATCTAAATGCCACATCAGATCACCTCTCTAAACGGGCAGAAAAAAGAAAAGGAAAATCACTGTCATCATGTTGGTTCATGCCTCCCAAGCCTATTGAGTTATAGTGAGTTAGAAGGGCTCATTATATGGGGTAATTTGTCACAACGCAATATGTGACCATCGGTTACAGATCCGTATCTGTCCATTAAAACAATCAGGAACATAAAGCACATATTATGGTTAATAATATATAATTTATAACAATAAACATAGAATAGAAAATTACAGAACATTATTCTTGATTCAGGGCTTCATGACAGTCTTGACCCTGAGAATCCTGCCCGAAGATTTCAGTTACAGCTTAGCAGACATCGTTTTAGTTAATTACTGCATCAGTCACAGCTCACTCGCTGTTGTGTGCTGTTAGTCTTTTCAGTTCAAGCTCTTCATGTTCATTTAAAGAGTCATGAGTCTCTAGCTTATAAAGAAAATCTACATATGTGTTACCAAATATTTTTCTCAATGTGACATAGATATTGAAAGTGTTACATATCTGTATCGGAATAATCAAGCATCGATCAGGATAGACACTTCTGCTAGAGAGATAATGACTTACCAAAATTAGTATATAGTTAAATGTGAATAGGTTAAAATCAATGAATGCTTATAATCAGAAGAAATTCAAGGTACAACTGTCCATTACGAGAGGCAGGATCTGAAAGGCTTAATGCCATTGGCTGTAGATTTTCTTGAACACATGTCTGCCCTCTAGTGTCCAGTGGCGTGCACTACCGGGCCACAAAATCAATGTAGACTGGGGAGAAGGCATTTCTTTGCGACCCTTTCACCTGATAGCGCTCAAAAAAGGTCTGATGTTTGCATGCATAAGACATCAGCAACAGTACACTGGCAGCAGCTCAGAGAAGCCCAGGTGTCGCTTTACCGAACGTCCTCCAGTTCTCAAGACTGACAGAGAGCCGCCGGCCGAGCAGAGCTGTATAGAAGATACTGCTCCATTGCAAGAGCCGCCCAGTTCATCAACCAAGCATCAAACGCAACAATCAGCACAGATCTAAGGGACGTCCCAATGGCACGGTGACACACGGCAGTCATAAGCAAAGACAGACACTTTGGGCTTGGATGCCCTGAGTATCTATACTGCGCGGTAAAGGTGCAGCAGGACGGATGATGCCACTGTGGCCTCTTGTAAGGGCCGGCAGCTCGCGGCAGCTTCATGCAAGCTTTCAGTAAAAAAGAAAAGATATCTCCTCTCAGATTTTGGACACGGGCAGTGTTTCGTATCGACTAATTTTCTATTAATCTAAACGATTTGTTTTCCTCCAGAAAATCAACATGACCATTTAGTTTAAATTAATTTTATTTTGACAACAACAAGATTCACCAATTATTTCCTTTATTTCGTGTCCGTTTTTGTTTCAGTTTTAGTTCAGAAGGTTAGGTCATCTCATGCATTTACATAAATTTTCATTAAAACGGCTGATTACCTGTAATTGTATAGACACCGGCAATTGCTTTACAGGAACTGGACATAAATGTTCTTTCTGTATTTGACTTGTTTTCAGTTTTTTTAAGTTCGTTTTTTAGTTGCTTTTGTATTTGCCTTTCAACACTGCCGCATGTGTGACTCAAGCCCATGGATGACTCAGATCCTGCAGTGACAGGGACATCAGCTTTTCATTTAACCCTCCAGGGAACGGGCAGATGACCCCGAGCTCCCGCCATGATGCACAGAACTGGGTCGTGCACCCACCACAAAGCGGGGGCTATCCAGGGCCAGGGCGCCCATAGGCGACATAGGCGACTGCCTGGGGCACCATGTGATTAACGGGCATAAAAGAGCGAGCGAAAAAATAGGCTATGTGATATTACCGATCTTTACATTAGTTTTAATATTTCAGTAATTTTCTGAAATAGTTGCAGCCAGATACCCTGTGCTACTGAAATGTCTTTAATATAAACAAACTGACAAGATTTGTTTCTTGCAGCTCGAGGGGGCAGCGCTGGGCAGAATATCACCAATGACGCCAGAACACCCCAGGCCAGCCCTGGGGCTGCTACCCCCTCTCGTGTCGTTACAGCGCAGTAAAGGAGTGCCGAGGATATGACGGGCAGGTAGATCTGTGCATAACGGTTTCCTTGGTTTCTCTCATAATTATCATTCAGGAAGACTGGGAGGGCAGCATAATACAGGCATTTAGACTAGATTAAACATCCAGTGAATAAAATGCCATTTAAATCGTCCATAAAACGAACTGCTAGATGATGGGCCCTTAAAGTTATTTCATTTTACCATGATTTTTTACAATACAGACGCTCCTCTACTTACGAATGAGTTACGTTCTGAATGGCCGTTCGTAACTTGAAATGTTCGTAAGTCGTTATTCGACATCATTTTAAGGGTATACGCAAGTACAAAGAACTAGGATGCTGGGAGTACGCACGCTACACTGCTGCATGACGGGAGTAGCGGCCAGAAGTCATACTAGGTGGATTTGGTGCGCAGAATTTTTTTTTTTTGTGGACAGGAAACGGGAGCCCAAGGAACACAATTTGGACTTACAGTCCTCTTTGTTCATATGTTGAAAGTTCGTAAGTAGAGGAGCATCTGTATTATTAGAAGAAACCATATAAGCTTAGCATTGTTAAGTCTACATCTGCTGTGAGAATGATCACTGGTGCTGCCTTTCTTTGGACTTACAATGTCCTCCATCATCTGAACAGAGAATTTACTGATCTGACGCAGTAACCATTCTGAATTCTCAGGGCTGATAAATATTGTTGATATTCTCTTGTTTCATATTCAATTTTGGCTTAAATTCACAGTAATTGATGAACGGGACAAGCACATCCCCCATGAAATATCCATCCAGTTTATCCTATTGATTGCGGTGGGGGGTCTGGAGCCTATCCTAGAGGCTACGGGTGGAAGGCAGGTAATGACCCAGGATGGGGTGCCAACCCATCGCAGGGAACACTCACACTCACTCACACTCACACTCACACACACACACTCACACACTTACATAAATTGTGGAAACTCCAATTCATGTTAGTATGTTTTTGGACTGTGGGGGGGAAACTAAAGATTCTGGAGGGAACTGTACAGTGAGAGAGGAGAACAGACCAACTCCACACACAGATCCAGGGTGCAGACTGGAAGTCTGGTCCCAGAGGTGTGAGGCAGTATTGCTAACCACTGCACCACCCCCCTGTACAATATGTCATTATGTCTAACATCCTTGGTCACTTTTACGAGTTTGAATTCAAAAGTCCAAAATGCAAAGTGATATATTTCAGTTGTCAGAATCACAAATTAAGGACCCCATCTAGCAACAATTACAGTATTATTTTAAGGGGCTTCACGTGTCTGACCAAATCCGGCCGGAATGCTTCCTCCACGCGTCTCTCTGATCTTTGAACCCTCCTGCCGTGTTTCCGTATTTCGTTACCTTACGGGCTGAGATCCGATCCAGCGAGCGGAAAACAAGAAGAAGGCAAGGAAACCAAAGCCTGCAGGCATCTTGATGGGAATCGAAAGGCGACCGAATTGTTGTGGCCATTTAAATTGTCTTTTTTTCGCCAACGAGGAAGGGAAAACGACTCAGTGGATTTAATAACATGGGCAGTTACTCTACGTTTACCAGTGCACCATTGTCCAAAGACACGTTCTGTTGTTTTTTAACCCCCTGAAAATAGTAAATGTGGAAGTGATATCATCTGATATGGCATGACAGTTTCTGGTACCTGGGGGTGACCTCTGGATCTAGCTAAACTTAAAGAGAGAAAGCCCCCCCCCCCCAGCTCCTTCCTCCTGCACCACATCAAGATGCATTTCTGGATTCTTCCTGCATGCTGAGCTGCTGGACGCCAGTGTGTACCCTGTCAGGTTCCTACGCTTATCTACCCACGCAGATCTTCATGCAGCTGCACTGTTAGTCGTTGGGTTTTCCTCACCGTCTGCCGTTCTCGCAGTTCTCTTGTCTTGCCCCCCTCTGACCGGTCATGTGGCACCCCCAGAGCCCCCCTTCCAGCTTGTTGATATAAACACAGAGACCCCTCGGGTGTCAGTCCTCAAGGAGCGCCTGTCACATGTCCAATTTTACCACTGCACCCTCTGTCCACTGCAGCAGCTGAGAAGCACTGGAATAAAAGCAGCTGTAAGAAAAACAGGATGATTCTGACATGGGGGGTGTGGGGGGCACCGGGACTGAGAGGAACCAGGAGACACAAGCAGACAATTGATGGCCATCTTCCCAGCAAACATTTATTGATATTGGAGCATAGTATGAGACAGCAATCTTAATTTTCTGTGTTATTTTTACAGCAAAGTTCTAGTATCAGACAAATAGATATATAAATACATAAATACTACCATATGAAAGGATCGCATAGATGCCCAGATTTCAGTCTAGCAGGGCTAATCAAAATTTGAGCTGCACACTGCGGTCGATTTAGCTATACTGCAATCTAATGGTACACATTCCTCATGTAAGCGATAGTTCTGATATACGAATTGTACGTTTTTTGTTATAAAAGGAGACAGTCAATAAAAACAGTACAACGATGCCTCTCCATGATTGAGGGGACAGGTACGGTGTGCTGTTTGCAGTAAATGGGGCCTGCTGTCTGAAAATATACAGCAGTCTTGGCTTTTTGCATCACACGGCTGTTGTGACAGATAGACCCTTCAGGTAGCTCTTCTGTCTGCCTCTGAAAGCCCACGTTCTGTGCCGTGATATTCCCTCGCTTCAGTTTAAGTCTCCCTTTTAAGATCCTGCTGAGTGTATTCTAGAAGTTCATTGTTGTGTGTGTGTGTGTGTGTGTCAGTGCACTTGCTCACTGTATCATGTGTTTTGCTGTACTGCTGAGCTGTGCTCTGAATTCCAGAGGGAAAATCGGAAGCTAATTGCTCAATAAATTACAGAATAAATTATGTAAGAACAATGCAGGTTGTGCAATATCCCATGATTTGGCTGCACAGTGGAGGCAAGGTCCCCGTAGGTGGGGGGAGAGATTGAGCTGAGCAGGGTAGGGGGGGGAGAGCCTACACAGTGTTGCTGGTAAATCCATCCGAAGGTGGGCATTGTGCAGTACTGATGACCAGGTCTTTGTAGGGGTTGCAGAGTGTGGGGTTCAGTCATCTATGGAGAGAGTAGAGATGGTGGTGTTGTTGGCCTCGCTGGCAAGGGAGGCGGAGGTGCCCGTCATGGAGGTGTTCTGGGGTTTTGCCCTGGGCCTCATCACCTCCTCTGTATTCCTCTCAGGCTTCACCAGCAGGACATAACACTTGGGCAGGAAGACGCAGGCCAGCAGCCCGAAGCTGGAGGCCAGAATGGCGAAGATCTGCACGGCCACCATGAACTTGCCGCGCGTGCTGAGGTAGGCGGGGACGAAGGAGATCCAGACGATGAAGAAGACCAGCATGCCGAAGGTGATGCACTTGGCCTCGCTGAAGTGGTCCTCCAGCTTACGGGCCACAAAGGCAAAAGCGAAGGCTAGTAACGCTAAAGCGATGTCGTAGGCGAAGATGGCGCAGATGAAGACAATAGAGCCCACGTCACACTCCAGGATGATCTTGATATTCTGGGCTGCTGTATTCTTCACCGGGTGCGGGGGCATCAACACCAGCCACACTGTGCAGGCCACAGCTTGGATCAAGGTGAAAACCACCACCATGGCCCTCTGGTGGACAGGCTGGAGCGCATTGCCATCCTTCTCGGGATCCTTCTTTGCTGCAGCAGGCACAACAGGCGCAGTGGGTGTGGCTGGTGCCTCAGGTGAGGTCGACGTGTCAGATGCAGCGGCTGCAGCGGCCTTCGCAGCTTTAGCCTTAGCGGCCTTGACGGCCTTGACGGCACGGGCGCGCAGCATGAGCACTGCGGACTTTGCCATGAGGCAGGACAGGCAGAGTGCAAAGCCCAAGGCCAGAGCCACCTGGCTGGTCATGCAGGACCAGGGCTGGGGCTTCCCCAGGAACACAATGGAGCTCAGGAACGTGATCACCAGTGAGAACAACAGCGACACGCTCAGCACCGGGTCGTTGGCCCTGCCCAGGGGCGTGTTCACACGCATTAAGAACAGCACCGCCACCGTGATGGTTGCCAAGGCCCCGAAAGCTGCGATCGCAATCAGAGTGATGCCCAGCGGCTCCCCGAAGTCCAGGAACTCAATGATCTTGGGTACGCAGGTATCGCGGTTGGCGTTGGACCAGTAATCCTCACTGCACTGGATGCATTCCCTCGAGTCTGAGAAGCAGACAGGAAAATCCAAACGTAAGTCAACCCCATGACTTAAAACCAGAAAAATTCTTTACTTGACAAAAGGCCTGTATTGCTTAAATTCTCCTAATCCAGGGTTCTTCAAATCAGGAGCTCGATTCCAAATCCAGGCCTTGTTTTCATTTCTCCCATGTACTTAGTTTAATAATTACTGATTCTGATTGGCCAGAGGCGTCACACCTGGCTCACAGGTGAAGAAAGACTGGAAAATCAGCAAGGCTCGGACTTTGAGGACCACGATTTGAACAGCCCTGTCTTTATCCCATCTAAATACACCACCTTCCACTGTTAGGTGCATCATGGCGCTCACCTGTGATGTTGCTGATCTCTCCGTCTGCGCAGGGGATGCAGTCGAAGCAGCAGACGGGCTCGCCCTGCCGGATGCCTTTCCTGGTTCCTGGCTGGCAGCTTTCACTGCATACTGAGCGGGGGGTCTGCAGAACACAGGCACCACGCAATGTTCAATTCAGCCTGCATACCTATAATCCACAGAATGAGTCAAGTGTGTATCATGAACAATGTGGGAAGGGTCTCATTGAACCCCCCCTCCCCCCAATTTGTTTTAAGGATGATTTAAATGGCATTTCATTTAATGGATGTTTAATCGGTCTAAACGCCTGTATTATGCTGCCCTCCCAGTTTTCCTGAACGATCATTATTAGGAAAATTAATCATTTAGATTAATCGGCCAATCCATACAATAGTCGATAGATTAATCAATGGAAACATCGTCGTTAGTGGCAGTTTTAACTGGTTTCCTCCAGGTATTCCGGTTTGCCCACAGTCCAAAAACATGCCGAGGGTGATTGGAGTTGCTAAATTGCCCGTAGGTGTGTATGGAGTGCGATAGTGCCTTGCAGTAGGTGCGTATGGAGTGCGATAGTGCCTTGCAGTAGGTGCGTATGGAGTGCGATAGTGCCTTGCAGTAGGTGCGTATGGAGTGCGATAGTGCCTTGCAGTAGGTGCGTATGGAGTGC
>JAODJU010000036.1:1341017-1358542 GCA_026776725.1 Gnathonemus echidnorhynchus | reverse complement strand
CTGGCCTGGGAACGCCTCGGGATTCCCCCAGAGGAGCTGGAGGAAGTGGCCGGGGAGAGGGAAGTCTGGGTTTCCCTACTGAGACTGCTGCCCCCGCGACCCGACCTCGGATAAGCGGAAGTTAATGGATGGATGGATACTTCTTTCTGTTTTTTAATATTCAAAATGTTTAATTTCTTTTGTCTTCCTTTTATTGCTATTTTATTACTATTTTTCTGGCTTCTTTTGGTTATCCACATTGGCTGACACCAATTTGGCGACTATGGATTCTCCAATCGGAGAAGCTATCTGGCCTATCCTGTTAGTAAGATAGACGACGGCATCAGCCTCACTGATTGTTGTTTTCAGGGGATTCGACCATTATACTAAATGAATGTAAACAGTAACAGTCAGGATGATATGCATGATCCCTTTCAGATAGAACTGCCTAAATTAGAGGTACCACAAGTAGCAGTGTGCATGAAATATGAAAATGGTGCATTGAGTGGTGATGACTCGGAGAGGCAGACCATCACAGACTGGATTGACAGGCCAACGGCTCGCATCAGGAGGCAGAGATGAGCTGAGACTGAGCTGATGAGGCTGAGCAGGCTGGCTGGAAAGGTGATCACACTCTGAACGTTAGTCAACAACCTGACCTGATGGAATCTGATGATGTTGCACCATCTCAGAAATGAGTTACATCCTTCTTGGGAATGGTTAATTATTATCAGCACTTCACCCCCTATTACTCAGCTGTTGCTAAGCCATTTCTTTTGTCTCCTGAAAGGTCAAAAGAAAAAAAGAAAGTTTATTATTGTCAGACACCAGTTTAAAAAACTAACACCTAGTGATTGGACCTCTGATCAAGGGCACGTTTCTGATACTTTGAAATCATCATTGATTGATTGCATCATCCTAGCTAATCATAATTCTTCACATCCATTCATTCTGTGTACAGATGTTTCTTTGCATGAAATTTGAGCCCTTTTATCACAAGTTCAGGAGAGAGGATTGAAGGCTGGATCCAATGCTTTCGTTAACAAATCACTTTCTCAGTCACAAAGGTTGTGTTTGTAATTGTTACCTTCATGATCCATCTGTGCCAAATTTAGCCACTGGCTCAAGGGCCATACATTCCCGGTTTGGACTGATGATAGCCCGCTGGCTCAAGGGCCATACATTCCCGGTTTGGACTGATAATAGCTCATTGCAACAGTAAAGTATTGATTTGCAACAGTAAAGGGGCAGCCACCTTGTGGTGCCCAGGGAGCTCAGGGTTACGGGCCCAGCTCAGGGGCCCATGGACATGTGACTATTTGGCAGAGGTGGGGCTTGGAATGGCAACCTTACAATCATGGGCACAGAGGCTCTGCCCACAAGTTGGTGTTCATCTATGCTGTGGCCGTGTGGAGGAGAGATTCACGTATTACTGGTAAAACGCATGTTCAGCAATCTGGCTCAAAGTGATGAGATCCATGATTCATCATTTAATAAATAACAGATGTGCGGGGAATTCAGAAAGTTTTTAGTACAAAGCGATCACTTTCAGGCCTCGTGAGTTACACTGTGATCAGCGTGACGCACAGGCGCACATGAGGACACAGGAGTCGCACCTCTGTGGAGACGGCTGCTTTGGGGTTACCTTCACCAAAATGTCCACTAGTGGGAGCCCTTGTAATACATATGAACACTAATTTATACTTTTATTTGGAATAAGCAGTGATCACCATAACGACTGATCAAATCAAACATAATTATTTTATAGGGAACGAATACTGGGACAATTAATCTGAGCACTGTGAACCTAAATGACACTGACATTGATGACAGGAATCCCCAACACGAAGGTCAAGACAAATCTCACCGCGGGAGCTGCGGTTGAACCACTGAGTAGGATACAACCATGATGGAAATTTCATGAGGCCTAGTGGTCCAGTGGACACAATCCAGTGAGGATCGCAAGTGGCACTATCTTGTATTTACATTAACCCAGAGAATACAAAACTACTTTCTAACATCTTTATTAAAGCTTGATTTTATCATCGTACAAATTTCAATGTTGGAACTGCATGCAGCGGTTGAGGCACATTAAAAAGAGGAAAAAAAAAAAAGGTCGGTCTTATAAAGATGAAGGCAAATGAGTCACAAAATTGCATAAATTAAACTCAAAATTGTGGTTTATATTGCAGTTAAATGCAACTACAAAATCAAGAGTTCACTAGCTGTAAGATGTCGCTTAGTTTTACACGGAGGAAGGCGGCGGACATTAAGAGCGAGAGCTGCGATTAAGACATGAAAGAAGTCCATCTTGATTCCTCGCCGTTTTGATGAACACTGCACGGAATCGGAAGTACAAAGACAATAAATACCTAAAATACAAGCTTCAACTCACGTTATAAAACTGAGCTGTCATAAGTTACGTCTCTGAGGTCAGAGTACATGGTCGGTATGGAAAACAGACACTAAAGGGTTTACGCTCGAACCCGGGTCACAACAGGGCCTACAAGAGTGAGACACACGGCAGGAGTAAGTGTCATGAAAGAGGAGCACGGGATCCCAATGGCTTACAGCTCATTTCTTCTGGAAAATGACAGAAGCAGAATTTTCTTGTGAAAGCACTTATTGCAAGATGGATAAAGGGTACACCTTGCACACTTGGGGCAGACAGACCCACATGACTGCAGCCCTGTACAGCAGTTCTACATGAGACGTAGGATGTTTATACAGTGTTCTTAGCAGAGAGTTCATTACAGCACTGGGGGGGGGGGTGGGGAGGCAGTCAAACCCACTACTGCAATTTGGCAATAAAAAAAAAGGAAAACAAAACCCGAAACCACTTCAGAATCATACAAAAAATGTGACACAGAGGAGAACAAGTTTTCTTTCCTTTAAAAAAATGACGAAGACAGTGGCTGAACCACACCCAGCATCGGAGCTCTTAGAGATGTAGCGTTAGCCTTATGTTGATTACATTGACAAAGGGGAAAAAAAAAAGAAAAAGATGAACACAACCTTTCCCCAAGGAAAAAAAACACCTAGATGGGGTATTCTATTGTCTTCAGGTGTGCTGCTGGTCACAGTATTGCCTGGCAACATTGGGAATGTTCTTGTCATGGGGGGGCAAGGGGCCTGGTAACTTGGGGGCAGTGTATTGGTAGATGAGGCAGGAAAGGTGTTAAAAGATAAAATGGGATCCGCGCATTTCATTCCCACTCGGTGGTCCCTGGAGGCTTGGACGTCAGGTCAAACATGACTCGGGAAATCCCAGGGATTTTCCTGATCTCCGTCACCATCTTCAGCACCACCTGGCAGGACAGGAGACAATTTCAGCACAAGGATCAGTGTCGCCAGAAAGCTGCCTTCCATCCATCCATCTTCCATAACCATGTGTCCTATTCAGGGACGCGGGGGGGTCCGGAACCTGTAGGCACAAGGCAGGGAACAACCCAGAACGGGGCACCAACCCATTGCAGGGTGTGCGTGTGCGCGCGTGCGCGCGTGCGCACACACACACACACACACACACACACACACACACACACACACACACACACACACACACACCAAGGGGCAATTTGGTAGCTCCGCCTAACCTCAGCGTGTTTTTGGACTGCAGGGGGAAACCAGAATACGTGGAGGAAACCTCACGATGACATGTGACCGCCACACACACGGAGCCACAACAGAGACTCGAACCCTGGTCCCACTGGTGTGAGGCAACATTACCAACCACCGAACCACTGCGCCGCCCCTCCAGAAAAGTGTAACTGAATAATTATACATTTAAACACATTTAAAATATAACTGAGGAACATGTGACCACAGCGAGTGCTTTTCTACTGCTGCGCCATTCTAGAAACACAGGCGTACTGTTTAAGTCTGCCTGCCCCACCTCGGTCAGTACATCACATGTAGGAAATTACTTCATTCAAAAGCACAAGAGCAGCACTGTCCAATCAGGACTCACCTCCTCCGGGATCTGATTTCCGGGTGTGGCGGGAATGCCGGTCATGAAGTCGCTGGTGATGAAGGTGCGGATGACCACGGAGCGCCGACAGGACGGCTGCTTCTGTAGGGGGTCGCGGTCGAAGTGCAGGGGGGTCAGGATGACCGGCATCTGGCTGATCTTCCCGGCGTAACCTGGAGACGCAAAACAGCCTCAGTTACTCACCAAAGCCAGAGTCTGAGACGCCAAACCCGCTTGGACTTCCACACCCTGGCTGAACAGCAGCTTAAAGAACCCCCCCCCCCCCCCAGATCTCCTGGATTCGATGTCCGTCTTGGACCCAAAAGCACAGGAAGATACTACATAGGATAAAAACGGGGAGGGTGGGTCGTCTCACCTGACTCCCACAGGATGGAGTGAGCCACGTAGTCAGCCTGACGGAGTGTTCCCAGCACCCCCGTGGTCAGGAAGGTGGGCGTGATGTCGGTGGGCGGCTCCCGGACCTGGGGCCCGAATACGTACACCACTCTGGACAGGGGGTTGGGGTGGAGGGGAGGAGCGCGTCAGGGGAATGAAGCGTTCGCACGGGGTGGCTAAACATCGCCATGGTGACAGGGGCTGCCAGGACCGTGGAGCCGGGGCGGACGTACCTGTTGATGCTGTGACACATGCGGGGGATGATTCTAGCCAGGAACATGAGTGACCCCCAGTGGGGGTCATCTCTGCTGGAAATCCCACAGACGTAGCTATACGTCCGGCAGTCTCCCTGGGGGGCACAGCGGGGCCGGAAGAGATACTCATTTCAACTCAAAAATCCAGCTGAACACACGCGTCCCTGTCGCTGAAGCCCTCGTTACCCAGCATGCACAGCAGCTCAACGGCTGGCAAACAGCAGCGACGCGCTGTGGCGTCTGACCCCGTTCTTGCAGGCTGCTTGTATTCATTTACTGACTGGCAGCCAGGAATAACTCCCCCCCCCCCTTCCTGTGTCCTGCTCATCCCACCGTCTGGATGTACGGTAAATTTAGCCTGCTGTGGTGAGCCACGGAAGGGGAGGTACAGCATGAGCACAGACTGTTTTTCCCTGGCGGCTGTGTGGGTGGTGTCCGGCTCACGCAGGCACTGATGACCACAGACACAAACATCCAGTACCCTTCCCATGATGCATCACCCCCTAGGAAAATTCCACTGCCCTATAAGCACTACGGAGCCACAATCAGGCTCAGCCTACTATGCACCCCGCCCCCCCGCCACTGGCAGGAACAGCCGACCCTCGCCACCCCAGCCCTATGAACGACGTAACCCTGACTTCATGTCCCTGGCATGGGAGTGACCTAAGGAAGACCCACGACTGCAGCATCAATGTCACAGCAGACTCACCTGGACACCCACGGTTTTTATTGGTAGGAGGAAGGCATTGAGCGAATGAAGGCTGGTTATCTGCATAAGTTTCTCTTCTTCCTCCTCTGATATGCAGGACTTTACCTTCTGCAGCAAGGCATGGGGCTGGCAAAGAACACAGGACAGGTCAGTCTGCACAGAGGACCTCCAACGCAGACCATAAGGATGGTCTACATCAGCAAGTACTGAAAGAGTTTCACTAAAGCCTACAGGCGAGCAGAGACGAGGGGGGAACCCCAACGCACCTTTTTGACGCTGGCGGAAAAGTCTGCAACAATCTTCAGGATGTTGTTGGTCTCAGCGAAGTCTTTGCAGATGTAGGGCTCGTCGGCACATATCACCCTGATGGCCAGACCGGGACCTGGGGGGGGGGGCATTAGAGGACAGGGGGCCCCGGAATCAGAAATGGATTTGGATTTCAAGTGTGCAGACAAACTGCAGAACTAAAAGCATGAGGGTGTCAGTCCACAGGAAACTTCCCACAGCGGGAGGACAGGTGGCAAAGGCAGGTGAGGGGGGGGGGGGGTCACCTGGAAAGGGGTGTCTGGACACAATGTCCTCTGGGAGCCCCAGGTCTCGACCCAGCATCCGCACCTCATCCTTATGGAAATCTTTCAGCGGCTCGATTACTCTTCCCTGCGGACAGAAGCATGAGACTTGTCCAAGCAAGTACATCGTAGCAAATACGTCACAGCAAATACGTCACAAGCAATTCAACAGAGCTGTAACTCAGTGGTGCCTGTGATCTAACAGGGCTGTGGACCCATGCGGAGAGGTCAACCAGCAGAGCTCCTGTGACAGGTGGATTAATGGTTCTCTCATCTGACTAATAAACACACATGGGTACCTCTCACGGGCAGATCCATAAACTCATATAATCTCGACGGCGGTCCAGAGCTACCCAAACCACGTGGGAGGGGCCCCGCCCGCCGGTACCTCATCACGCAGCTTGCGGATCAGCTCTGTGTCGTTGTGGTGCGTCTTGATGACGTCAGCCTTGCCACTGGCGATGGTGGAGGCGCTCTCAATCAGGTCCGGCCGCAGCGTGCCCTGGGCCAGGAAAACCTCGTCTGGCTTCAGGTTCATCTCCCCGATCACCTCATTGGCCACCTGCAGGGAGTGGAAACATCAGCCCAGCTTTGTAGCAAGCTATAGAATATTTACAACACATACATCAACAGCACAGTCCTCTATCACAATACACGCAGACAAAAACACCATGCATGCACCCATCAATCTCCTGGATCATGCATTTATTTATTTTTACAAATTTGACCCGCAAACCCAAACCGCAATCAATATGACAGCTTCCACACACCTTCACAAAGGTATCTCCGATGATCTTCCTCTTCTCTTCTGGGTCGGTGGTCATGTTTAGCGTCTTGCTAATTCGTTTCCGGGGTGTTCTGTCCTCCTCCGAGATGGGCAGTGTCGTCGTACCATTATAGAAGGTGTGAGCTGCATTCACCACTGCACGGAACCGCAGAACCCGAATGGCTTCAGAACGATGCTAAAGGTCTGTCGGTGACGTGGTCGGGTGCGATGCGCCGGACGGACTCACCCTTGACGTTGATGCCCAGCTTAATGAGGGCCTCCTCCACCATCTGGCTCTCCCTCTTGCGCATGAAGCCGTTGTCGATGTGGACGGCAATCACCTGCTCCTGGTTCAGGGCTTTGTTCAGCAGTGCCGTGCACACGGTGGAATCCACGCCGCCGCTCAACAGCACCTTCGGAAGGCCCGCATGATTGGTTCGCGTACGTTAGTCACTCCCTCACCCCGACAGAGCAGAACCGACTGGGCAAGGCAGGAATTCATAAATCGAGTGTGGATTTCACAAAGGGGGGACGGCAGAGAGGACTCGGGTTGCGGCCTCTTAAATGATCCACTTGAACTGTACCCAGCATGGTTCCAGTGTCCAACAGTGTTTATATATTTTTTCTTAATGTTAAAATACATACAGCAGCTCTGGTTGTGTAACCAGATACATAAGGAGAGCCCTGCCAATCTCAGCCCGCAGATGCTCCCAACTACGGCAGCCCTACAAGCGAGCGGGGACGGGGTCGGGGACGCGGTCGGGCCCCTAGCTCCGCGGCAGCCTCACCAGCACTTTGGCCTTGTCCACCTTCTCCTGGATCTCCTGGATGCAGGTCTGCTCGCGGCCCTGCACGGTGAAGTTGTTGCTGCAGCCGGAGATGTCGAACAGGAAGTTGCGGAACATTTCCATGCCGTGCTCCGTCAGGTCGACCTCCGGGTGGAACTGCGTGCCGAACAGCTTCTTCTGCTCGTTGGCGATGGCTGTGAGGTGGCGGCGGCGGTGGGGGAGGGGGGCAGGTTTAGGGGGAGGGGTGAACTTGATGGACGGCCTCGATATACTCTGTGCTGCTACCTCCCGGCTCCTGCGGATCCTCTACCTGCCACGAGATTCCCCGACTGCGCCACCACCTTGAACCCGTCGGCCACCTTATCCACGCTGTCGCCGTGCGTCAGCAGCACCAGTTCCTCCTTCTGGAGGCCTCTGCGGGGGGAGGGGGGGGGGGCAGATAGGGAGTGAGCATGTGCGGACACAGAGTCCCAACCAATAAGCAGTCACGTGGCAGCAGGATACAGGGTGGATGGAGAGAGAGAGACAGAGAGAGAGACAGACAGAAGCACAACTTTTTCTAACGCGGCAGGGACCCACCTGAAAAGGGAACACGCAGTATCAAGGCTGATGTTAAACACCCCATCCTCCCGAATCGTTTTCTTATTCACTGTGCCACCGAAGACTTTAGTCATCATCTAAGAATCGAAAGAAACGTCAGATGGGAGACCCCCATTCAGGGCAGCCGGGCCTGATTCCGGCGCCCGCATCCCCGCACAGACCTGCATTCCGTAGCAGATTCCCAGCACCGGCTTTCCGATGGTGAAAATGGCGGGGTCGAACCAGGGAGCGTCTTCTGCATAGACCGAGTTCGGGCCCCCAGATATGATGATTGCACTGGAAAGACCGACAAAGACAGTATAAGCATGAAAGGCTGCAACGCGAAAGGCCTGCAAATAAATAAGAGCTTGTTTTCCAAGCCACAGAGGTGCGCCAACCCCACTTTTTCAGTGCCGATACGATACCAGTACCTGAACAAAGGGTATCGGGCGATATAAGTGCCGACCTGATACCAGTACCTGAACAAAGGGTATCAGGCGATATGAGTGCCGACCTGATACCAGTACCTGAACAAAGGGTATCGGGCGATATGAGTGCCGATACGATCCCAGTACCTGAACAAAGGGTATCGGCCGATATGAGTGCTGATGCGATACCAGAGCAGTTTTTAAACTAGTAAATACAAATGGGAAATAAGTATGCCAAAAAAGCATTGTTAATTAGGCTACTAGAAATAATGCACAGTTCCATATGTTTGTACACCTTGTTTAAAGCATTTCTGAGGCATTTGCAGTTAAGTTTGAATATCTTCTGAGTGAAGATACGTAAGTGACGAATGCCTCACAGTTTTTCTCCCACTGGCAACAGCGTCACTTACACTTCACTGCGATCGCAGCCCCTTGTGTATCAAGCTGTAGCGAGTGTGTAAAACAGCCCAAACCAGCGACTCCCAAATCACCCACAGCTTTCTTCATATTACTCGCATTGTTTTGTATAAATGGGTGTGCTTTGTTTAGCGGGATGTTCCACCCAACGCTGATTCGACCTCTCACAACTTTCTCACAACTTTGTTTTCCCTTATCTTGTCAGTAGCAAGATAAGGGGTCATTCAAAATTCAGTGTTGTTTCAAATGTGATCACCTTCACATAATGTGCTAACGACATTATTTCCTAGGTTTCAGAGATTAATCCTAAATCCAGAAAAATCATTTTACACTCAGTGGGGCATATTTCCCCAAAATGTGGACTGGACATCACGTGACTCGCAAACATCCCTTTTAGTTGCTGTCAAATTCTTCTGAGTGCAACAACCCGCAAAACCTGACATGGGGGGTGAAATGTACAAAGAGAATAAGCTCAGCATTTTGTAAGCGCTTCCCCGTCTCATGAAATAATGGCTCAGTGGTTCTGGCGCCTCACCTGAATCCCTGCTCTTGGAGAGCGAAGGCCGGCGTCTCCAGAGGCAAGATCTCCGAGTGCACGCACAGCTCCCTCACGCGCCGGTCGATCACTTTCCCGTACTGCGCGCCGGCATCCAGGATCGCCACGGCGCCCTCGAAGCGGCCAGAGCCATCCTTTGATTCGGCATTAAGCTGCCGTGTGAAAATACAAAGACAGAATAAGGGTTAAAAAACATCTTCGACTGAACTCACATGCCCAACACCAACCGTGCCTGATCTCAGCCCAGACTATTATGACTAGTTTATTCGGGAGTCCTGCGAGACTTCGGGCGACGTTTATAAAATCTGTGTTGATATAAATTCACGCAGAAATAGATTCACATTGACGTTTCCCATGCATCTGGGTTTCAACTACAGTGATAACTTCTGTCATTTAAAGAGCACCCATGATGATCCAGAGCCATAGGTGTGGAAATCAGGGTAAATCATTCTGATGTCGGGTACACCGGCATCACTACCCGCTTTGAATCGCACTCAGCACTTACAGATGTCATACGCGTGCATTTCAAAGTCGGTTTAAAAAAAGCACAGCGCGAAAATTACTTTTTTCCTTTATAGACCCGTCTGGCAGCAGCGCGCCACAGGGAGACGGGACAGTCTGCCACACACGTGGGGAGCCCCAAAGGTGCCTCCGTCTGCGGGACGGTCTGCTGACGCACCGGGGCACTGCTCGACTATAAATGCGATCACTAAACAAAAAGCACACTACTAACTTTAGAGCTGCAGCTGAGAGTGGGGGTGGACCGCTTATTAGCCCACCACGCAAGTTGCACGGACTGGGGGCCTATGCGAGGACGCCGTCCGCCGACCGGCCAGCCGCACGCCCCGCCTAACATGCCTTTCCCGGCAAAGCCAATCGGAGTCGCAGCGTTACTATAACACGCCATAAAGTCGGCAACCGCGATTCGTTAAGCAAAACAACACACGCGGCGCGCTTATAACCGCGGTCACGCCGGGGGATCTAACCTTGCCCGCCTCGCCTTCAAGCCCAGCACGCCACGGCCAGCCTGGACTCGAGACCGGCCTGCTGCTGCTGCCGGGCACCCGGGGACCGTACGGAGCCACCGACTCGACTCGACTCGACTCGCTACCGAGCGCAGTTTTTAATCCCTTCCACTGTGTGGAGGCCGTGACCGGGGACTCTCCCAGCGAGCGCGCCCGGTGACAGAGCCTCATGTGCTCGCAGGAGGGCGGATAGAGACGCGCAGGACGCGGTGATCCTCCGCAGACCCGGGGGAGCAGCGGCCACCGTGCTGACCTTGGATTCGCCGTTGCACAGAGCCATAACTGGCTGCCTGGACCCTTTTCCGTGCCGCACAAGTGATTGAAGACCATCCGTTTGTGCCGCGAGCGTGAGTCTGACTCGGCGTTTCCCAGAATGCCGCGTGACTTCGGCCGTGACTCCGCGCGCTGCATGCAGAAACAGCCACGAGCGGGGAGGGAGGAGCCTCGCGCGAGGTCGCCTGGCGGGGAAAGTGCGCTTATCCCGCACGACGTGAATTAAACTCCGCAGCGCCGGTCATTTGACTGCTGAGATCCTTAGTTAAGGTGATTAGAAGCACGCTCGGCCCTTCTGACCTCAGTGTACACAGAGAGATGACGCTGTAACAGTAGATTTCCCGTATTTAATCATTTTGCTGTGTGTTTTGGGAAAATACAAAAGAATGTTTTGAAAATTTATTCAACACAATTAAAGATTGCACGGCACGATTCTGTTATCAAGCTGCACCGAACAGTGTTTGTGTTCCTCACATCGCACGCTTGTACCTTTGGGAAGGTGTTTTTATTTCTGTCTGTACTGAGAAGAGGGGGAATAAATGCTCACTGTCACGTGGCGTTAATGTACCTGGGTATTCGTACTCTGTGGTTTTGCAGTTTGGTCCGTGCTGAACCCCGTTGGACCCCTTATTTACCGGCATTGAATGCCTCTTTGATCCGGGACTGACACGGTGCTCCGCTTTCTGGTTTATTAGGACCGATGGCAGCCACATCTTTTCCACGGATACAAAATTCAACATCCGAGGAGCCTTTTGTTTTAAACTGTGGATTACAAGGAATGTACGGTTGTGTTCAGATATGACCGGAGTCTGCATCTGAACAGGGAGAAGTTTAAACAGAAGACGTGGTACAATGTTATAACTGAAGTTTACAGACCCTTTATGGACCATCTTGAACAATATACGGCACTGACCATACGAGAACCGCCATCTACTGGTGAAGAGTAGAATCAAGTCGTCGGTTTTTTTCTATCATCGATTCCCAGTCACTTACTCAACACAACTTTCTTTTAAAGCTCCTTTTAAAAAGGGCTTATGTCTGGGGATAGTAATACAACTACCACAACTGTGTCAGATGGATTTTCAAGCATGACCAGTCACATGCCACACGAGCCCTTAACCCAATCCGCATGGCTCTGATCCAGTCTACCGACAAGCGTACAGTTCTTGATTAACTGGAAAAATGAACACTTGAAGGAGGTTTGGCCTTAATCCACATAGCCACGAGGAGGCCTACAGACCTGCACAATCCGCTAATTGTCGTGGCTGGATTATGTGAAGTTGCTCACGAACACAGTGTTAAGTGTTAACAACAGGTTCCGAAGTTTCTGCCACGCGATCCAGACCATAGACAAGCAGGCATTTTATGGCTGCGTTACTGCAACCGCAGAGGGGGCTTAGCGTGACCACTTACATTTTAAAACATTCGTTCACAGAGGTATGATTAAAATGCCGGCAGATCACTGGTTAAAAATAAATAAAATAAGTATGTGCAAACCAGTTTTCATGCAATTTCACATCCTTTATTGGTTTAGATTTATTTTAAAAAATACCTAGAGTGTCTGCCTCGTTACAAAGTAAGCACTGATAATACGTTATTGCTATAGGATAATGCAATTGAATTAATAAACCATGCATATATTATAGATCATAGAACAATTTAGAGAAGGGATAGTTTTCGAAAGAATCATTCCATGAATACCAGGAGACTGAAAATAATCGCTGAAAACACGAAGGCACTGTTTTAGATAATTAGGTAGTGTAACACTTCAAGCCTAAAACAACTGCAGGGTTCACCTTAAATTTTACGTACATCATTCGAATACTTAAAGACGAGAGTGAGATGGAAAACACGAAATCTAGTAAAAGTTAATGTACTACCACCAGAAGAAACTGGGGCAGGTGGACGACAATCCAAGTTCTTTAACAATGGCTTTACATTGGGTTCAAGATGTATAATTATTGGCCATATGTGAAAAGTACATTGAAAGGGGACTCATCTAGTACAACGATCAACTAACATACCATTCCATATGCGTATTTCACATATATATTTAAATAATTGCATTTTACTTTATTATACATATTAATAAATACTTAATGTTTCATAGTTGCATTCATATTTTTGTGTATACGGATTTTTTATTTATGTAATATATATTGCATTTTGTAGTACCTATTGTGTACAGTGACGATATGAAGGCATTCTTATTCTATTCTAATAGCACACAAATGTACAACCAGACGGGCGGTACTGCCGCCGAAACAAGTAACACTCAGACATTACAGTACACCTAAACTGCCGGTGAAAGTGGCACTGCCGTAGTCCATATTCAGCTGCTGGTTATGTCGACAGCTTGAGGGAAGAAACTGATCATGGTTTGGATCCTGTTATATACATCGTTCTTTGTTGTGCCAGCGGTCGAGGCATCTGTGTTACACCAAATATCTATATTAAACGACTGATGTGTCCACTGATGTGTCCTAATATAGCAACTATACACGAATAAGGTTGTTTAAAAACATACAATCATAGCCCATACCTTGGTAGTGGCAACATTTAGATCTTAGCTTCAAAGACTGATATTTCATTTAAAATGCTGGCTCCAGCACACATTGTGGTACCTAAGATTATTATAAATGACTGAAATAACGGTTGCTAAGAAACCAGGCACATAGAGGTAAGGTAACAATGATATCAGAACTTTTTTTTAAGAATGTTTACGGGGGATATCTAAATGGTCACCGTATCTGATTGGCTGGTTATGATCTAAGAATTAAAATATCCATACGTATTTATGATAATTTTTTTGTCAATGCAGTAATTTTCTAATTGTACAAAGTACATATGACGATATAAAGATGTTCACTAACTTTTTGTAATCAAGTGAGCGCATAATATAAAGTTTCTCCCCGGAAGCACGTATGTCAAGTAACAGCAATATAGATTCTAATGAATATGAAATGCAATCAATAGGCATGACGAGCAGAGGCTAACGAAGCTGAACTGCCAGTTCTGTACGGATATCCTACATACAGTTGATTGTCATAGGTACGTCACACAATTAGATGCTTAATTACTCGCATACCTCCTGCGGTCTGTGAGGGTTTACCCCTGTCTTTTACCCTATGGTTCTCCCTACGATCCCGTCCAGGATAAGCGCTTGGAAGGTGCACAGATGAATGGATATTCCCGAGTAGTTCCCATCTTTTGCCTGACCTTTGGTCTCTGTTATTGCTATCAGCAAGAGTAGGAACTGACGTTTAAAGCTTTTGGACACGTCAGCTGAAAGGCACGGAAGGCTTTCAATGTGACACACTTAACGGAAACCCGTTGGATACATGCGGCTTTGCGAACGCGGAAGGGCTTTACTGTGACACACGCACTTGAAGTATACGGAAGGATTTTGGTGAAACACGTAATGCTTACATGAAGGGAGGCGCTCAACTGCCGGTCATGACTAGGAATTATAGTTCTTTGAAGTGCATTGCGGTTTTAAAATACTTAGCTGTCTATACGCAGGAGAAATACGCACGACGTCTATGTAACACTTGTTGTTTGTAGATGTGTGCATCGTTGGTCGGCTTATTTGATTAGTGGGGTTTCCATGAACCATTTCATCGCAAAAGGTACCGTCATGCTGGCTAAGCGATATAATCTTACTAACATTTTAGTATCCATTCTTTATTCCGTTTATTTTTTTTGCGTTCTTTTTATGATGTTTTCGGTTGTCTGTTATATTTCCTCAGTCTGTTTCCTGGAATTCGGTCAATAATCGTTTTTCTTATTTCATTGTATGGGTACTAAACTGACTTCATAGTTTACAATCACCAACAGATAACTCCTGAATATATATGCTAACTGCTACATCTTGCGATAGTCGGTTGGAATGGGACACTTCAGATCCCGTAACCTTTTCAGACTTGCAGCGATATAAAGCTATGTCACGCAACGTTTTATGCTTCACTGGTCATTGAGGGTAATATAGACGAGTGAACTTCAAAGCAACCTTTTCTGCATCGTGTCCTATCATCATCATCATCATCATTTGCATCATTATCATCAAAGTTATATATCATTATTAAACTGAAACCTTAATAAGTAAAATTAGTAAAATCTTTGTGAGTACTGTACTATAAAATTTACTTTGATTTAAAAATGAAGTTTACAATCCCCTGAATTTTATATTGTAGAATCCTTCACTGCACTGTTGGATTGATGTCCAACCAGAAATCATGGACCTGCCTATATCTGATTCGAGAAAGAATGGTCGGCAGAGGAGGCCAATCATCTCTTGGGAGATGAAGGGCGGCGAAACCATCTACCCATCCGCTTTAGATGTGGAGGAGGAGGCACTGATTCAGGCTGCTGAGGATGATGACGGACGTCCCAATGGGCACAGGAGTGTGAGGGCAGAACTGGGCAATGTCTGCTTGCTGCTCTTCCTGTATGTTTTACAGGGAATTCCTCTGGGTCTGGCAGGAAGTATACCTCTGATCTTACAGAGTAAGAACGTCAGTTATAAAGACCAGGCATACTTCAGCTTTGTGTTTTGGCCTTTTAGTCTCAAGCTGCTTTGGGCTCCGCTGGTGGATGCCCTATACCTGCCACGGTTTGGTCGCAGGAAGTCATGGTTGGTCCCCACCCAGTACCTCCTGGGCTTTTTTATGCTCTACCTGTCCGCAACCGTGGACTCGCTGCTGGAAAGCGATGACCACAAGCCCCCGGACATTTTCACAATCACGGCCGTGTTTTTTATGTTGGCCTTTCTGGCTGCCACGCAGGACATCGCTGTGGACGGCTGGGCTCTCACCATGCTCTCCCGGGAGAATGTAGGTTATGCCTCTACTTGCAACTCAGTAGGGCAGACAGCTGGCTATTTCCTCGGCAATGTGCTGTTCCTGGCTCTCGAGTCAGCTGACTTCTGCAACAGTTACCTGAGATTTGAGCCCAAGTCCACTGGCATCGTCACTCTCTCAGGTATGTCTGCCTAGGGAATGCAAAGGATTTGTCCGCGTCATTTGCACTCTGATCTGTAGAAATATACAAACTTGCGTGTGTGCACGCACAAGCATAGCTTTTGATTTCCCGTTTGTCGTACTTTGGCTAGACTTCCTCTTCTTCTGGGGGGTGGTGTTCTTGGTGTCGACCACCCTGGTGGCGATCATGAAGAAGGAGACCCCCAGACGGCGGGCCAAGAAGGAGGTGAAGGAGGAGACGCAGGGGGTCATGGAGACGTACAAGCTGCTCATCTCCATCATCAGGATGCCTGCTGTCTTCACCTTCTGCTGCCTGCTGCTAACGGCGAAGGTCGGCTTTGTCTGCCGTGCCCGTTACCAACTGTTACAGTTCGCTTTGTTTACATATTAATCAACGTTTAACAAATATTACCAATGATTAATACGTGTATGCTATTAACACAGAGGTTCGATCCCCTGATCTGGCTAATGCTAGTATCTCTCTTGGCTTCACAATCTGCAGGTGGGCTTCTCCGCAGCAGACGCCGTGACGGGGCTGAAGCTGGTGGAGGCGGGGGTGCCCAAGGAGAAGCTGGCTCTGCTGGCAGTGCCCATGGTGCCCCTGCAGATCCTCCTGCCCCTCCTTATCAGCAAGTACACAGCAGGGCCCCGGCCCCTGGACGTCTTCTACAAGGCCTTCCCTTTCAGGTACGCATACGCACTAGCATCCAAGTGCAGGAGGACAAACTTATACCTATATCACCATTTATTGTATACCAGTTGGTTTGGTACTCGGGGTGTGTAAATGAAGCTTCTGCAGCCTTTGGAGTGTCAGCACCAAGCGAAACATCTCTTGGTAGGTTGCTGATTGGCTTGGAGTACGCTCTGCTGGTGTGGTGGACACCCAGCGTGCGGCAGGAGAAGGACTTTCCCTTCGGATACTACGGCATGGTGCTCCTGAGCTACGCTGTTCACCAGGTGATCCTTTTGATCACAGGCTCAAGGTTTTCTGGGGACGGTCAGAGATGTTGTAGATGCTGCCTGCACACTCACACCGTTTAAAAGATTTTGTTTGGTCCCCCCCCCCCCCCCCCCCCCAGGTGGCCCTGTACAGCATGTATGTGGCCACGATGGCCTTCCATGCCAAAGTTAGTGACCCCCTCATCGGAGGCACCTACATGACCCTCCTGAACACCGTCACCAACCTGGGTGGGAACTGGCCGTCCACGCTGGCGCTGTGGCTTGTGGACCCGCTGACGACCAAGGAATGTCAGGGGGCCACGGGCCAGGCGTGTAACTCTCCAGAGGCGGCTGGGGTGAGTCTGCACTCTGGCTGATGGTCAGCTGACCAGCTCGTGGACCCAAAAAGTGAGAACTCCATGGAGTAGTACGCAATATCGGGGTCTCCACAAGCATGCTGTTCCATTTGTGTGCCATCATGTATCTTGTTCATTGGATTGTCACACTTCATTCAAATTTCTAGTTGCTTGGATACATTTCTGTATTGTTTTGGTCCTAGATAATGAAAAGGTTAGGTGCTTAGCTTTGTGTCAGAACGATCATGACCAAGCGAAGATAATCACAGAGAGCTCTGCCGGATTTTTCCTCAGGTGATTTTAATGTCTGTTTCTGCTCCCCTTCCTCCCTGTAGCTCTGTTCCCAGATGGGCGGCGCTTGTGTGACGCTGCTGGATGGGTATTATGTGGAGTCTCTGGTGTGTGTTCTGATTGGCTTTGGCTGGTGGTTCTGGCTGGGAAAGCGCCTGAAACGACTGCAGGATACGAGACCTTCGGCCTGGCAGTGCCAGAGGCCCAAGTGACCCCCCGCCCCCCCCCCCCCCCCCCCCCCCCCCCCCCCC
>JAODJU010000036.1:1322315-1332510 GCA_026776725.1 Gnathonemus echidnorhynchus | reverse complement strand
CTGCAGTGCCTACTACTCAGTTCCCAAACACTCCCACCATGAACAAACAATAATCGCAGCCAATCACCGGAATCGGGGAGCCATTGGTAACCTGATACGACACCCATGTGACCTCTGCCAGATATACAAGATAATGACTGGTAACCAAAATTAAACATTAGAGGTTTTATCTATCTCCGAGGTTGTTTTTAGATTGGAGTATCCAGAATTTAAAAATATCACGTTGCACATGTTTTAAATAAACCGTATTAGTGTTACGTAGAATATAAAAATAGCAGCTAATGCTGTTGATGTTGTGTAAGGCCCTGCTGAATTCGGATTGGTGGTGACGTTCTCAGTGGGCTTCTGTGATTGGTTGACGGCTGTTGGGTTTGAAGGTGGGTATGGGAAGAGGGCATTTGGGTTGCCGAGAGCTTGTCTTCCGACTTGATTAGTGAAAAGATTTCTAAGGGGCTGAAGCTGTGTTGCTCCCCCCATGTGGTGGCTGTGAAGAGGGGTGTGTGAGGAACAAGCTTAAGGGTCAGGGGTCAAATACTCAGGAAGCTCTCAAACTGTCACACATCTGTGTTCTTTGGTTTGTTGCCACATCTCACATGATCTACGAGGCTTGTCTCGTTAAATGTTTTCCTGTAACGGTTTATTTCCTGGTATCAGTGTTATAAAAAATGATTGAATCTGGACTCGGTCACGGTTGTTAACTCTCAGGGGTTGCATTGTTTTTCATTACTGCCATGTTATGCTTTTGTAAGGTTATATCTGTTGCACTCGCTGTATGTCAAAGACAGATGTGCTGGGACAGATGTCCCCTCCCAGGTCTGAGAAAGCAACAGGAACCGTCTTGGGTTTTCTGGGGGGCCCCCAGCTTTACCCTGTGACCCCCCTGGCAGAGAAGGAGTAAATATGGTGGAGGCAAACTCAGTGAACAGTCTGTGTCGTCCTTGGACCTACTGTGTCTGTCTGTCTTCCATGTTTCACTCTCAGGATCTCAGGTGGTAAATTCAGGGAATCGTTAACCTCCGAACCGTGTAATTGTGTGTCAGGTTTCAGCCTCAGGGGCCCTGGGCTGGGTCACGACCGCTGCTGGGCGGGGCTTGTTTGATTCTTGATGGCATTTTCCACGAGCTTGGCTGTCTGCCGTTGTAGTGGTTCTACTCCTACTGTATGTATTTCACCGTTTCTGTTAATATTGTACCAGCATCTGCAGGCTTCATACATAGCAAAATGGTTAATAATAAGACAATATATGCAGATTTCAGTTTGTGGTCAGGGTTTTAGTGAGGTTTCAGTAAGGTTTTGATCAGGGTTTTACGCAAAAAAATAGCTTCACTTCCTCTCAGAATGAACCTTTAGTCTTCCCACAAAGAAATATAAACTTAAGAGATGAAATTTTAGTGACTCTTAAAAACAATTCAGAAACCCGGAAACCAAAACCATCATCAATTAAATCGACCCATATAAGTAAAAAGAAAGCATTAAAAGAAGATTTGACAACAAGCTTGCTTAATCATCTCTTTCTAATAAGCCTCAAATACGCTGACGAATAAAATGAAAAACTTTGTATCAGTTTGCAGACAGGCTGCCAAATGAACAGTAACAAGTGGCTTTAGCGTTAGCAGTGTCTGTTTGGGGCCTGGCGAGACCTGCTGTCACCCACTTCCATGCCTGTCATGTCACTTGCAGTCTCATCCTCACAGCAAGGGGCCTGCAGCTGTCAGCTTCAGCCAGGAGTCTCCCCTCAGCCCCTCCATCCTGCCCCCTCGCTGCCGGCTCCCTGTCACGCCGGACGCTGAAGTGTTTGCCTTGCTGTCATAACTCTTCACTTCCTGTTACTGCTTTAAGCAGTAATGCCTGGCAGTTTAGTTACTCCTTCCAGAGCAGAAGTGGACATTTCAGATGCAGAAAGTAAAAATCCAAGCCAGGATTTTGTAGCAACCAGCCAGTTGAACATAAAGAGTCACAGTCACAGAGTGCTCAAGTGGTTGGTTGAAACAAAATCTTGGTCTGGATTTTTACTTTCTGGACCGGAAATGTCCGCCTCTGTTCCAGAGTCACATTCTGTGTCTGCCTACTTAAACACACTGATTGAGCGCCTTGTGCGAGCTCTTGTTGCATTGGCCCCTAATGGATAACTGGGGCCCTCCTTGAGCCATAAACTGAAGGTTATAAAGTGTGGATTTAATCACTCTGCTGCCCGTTTGGAGAGGCTGCGAGAACGTCACAGTCCATCAGCGCCGGGTCTTCTGGGCCACGTCATTTAGGTGCTTATCAGAAGTGTCTTTTGAAGGTGACCTGTCTGACATTTAACTAAAATGATTCAGTTTTTCAGCTTTTTAAATCACGGCCATCTGCCATTTCGTCACATAGAACCCAGTACGCTCTCCGTCTGTCAGCCTCCGTGTTACGCGCGGGATGGAGCGATGTGTGAATGCAGCCTGAAAGCGCTTCGTACTGACCTCTACTCTCTCCCCCCACAGGCCTGTCTCCCCCCATTATGAGCTCACGACGGATCAACAGACAGGGCAGCATGCAATACTGTCGACATTTCTTAGCGGACAACAGTGCCTTCCACGGTAGGTGTTTTCTGTTACCGCTTGACTGGTGGTCTCCAGGGAAAGCAAGTTATTAATAGGCCTTTGTGAAGAGTTCAGTTTGTCTTGTGAATTCTAAATATTACATTTAATAAATATGAAATCTAAGACAGTTACTGAAACTTCTCATAGCATAACTAAGAGTGTATATGGACTTTGAGGAAAATTGAGCTGGTTTGGTACTGAGGAGATTGTCTCTGTATAGTGGTGCATTCAGGGATGTGCAGTCGATCTGCTGGCTGCGGTACTCTTCACAATGCCGAGCCCCTCCTAAAGAACTGTTGGTAAACTTTAGCTTTGCGTCGTGTAACCGGACACTAGATGGCAATGTGTTACACCCTGTGTGTAAAAGCGCCTTTACTGAAATGTCAGAGAAGCACGGCGCTTAGATCGCGCTGCCGCTTAGTAGTTTAAAACAGTTAAGTATACATTGCCTTTGACTTAATTTACCATCATAAAAAAGTAAATATCAGGTGTGACAGTAACCCTGTGACAGAAATAGGTTGTAGAAAATGCCAATCTGCGCTGGCCTCAGTGACACCGAGTCACTGGAAAGAAATGGTTTTTGAGGCGGTGTGAGTTCGAGTTACAAGGAGTTTTATAGAAATTCAATGAATAACAGGGGGATGTTGAGAATGTGTCTAATTTTCTCCCTTGTCCCTATTGAGGTTTGTTAAGTTAAGCCATCGCCAGTGTCAAAGACAGTGCGAAGTACAAAGGTCCCCTTCGACAGCCGTGTGAACACTCAGGAACCTGATCTTCTCCGGTTACGACAAGTGGTTTGAGTTAGTGTTACACTAAAGTCCTGAGGAGTATGGCCAATCAGAAAGCAGCAAGCCGCATTGACGGCTGTTTGCGAGGAGTGCTTTAGGCGCATTTGACACCGATGGCACACTTAGGGAGAAAATGTTGGATTTTCACAAATTATTCGATTCGCCCTGAAGCAGCACTGATGCTGATCGTCACTGATGCGCGCCTGGTCCCTCTCTGCCTCTGCCGCATCTTCGCGTAGCCTAACAGAGTAATGCGGGCAGAGTCTCATTTATCATCAGCTCGGCATTCAACAGCCACCGCCACATCGGAGCATTCAGAACCATTTTCATATAGAAGAAGACAATGATGTTGAATATATGTATAATATTGAAATGTAATTAGAGAAAGGTTTGTAATAATTGGAAGAAATTATTTACTTTCATCTTTACGGTGATGAAAGAACGATAGTATTTTGAATGTTTTGAAACTGAGCGGAAGAAAACCCTCAAATGCATTGGCGGTCCTAGACGCTATTAAAGCGGCCCGGTCCGTATTTCCGCAGGGGGCTGAGCCTGTCGGAGAGTCCCAATTCTAGAGTGGCCTTTTCATTTTATGGACACTATTTTTCCTTGCCGCAATCATTAGACTGAGAGTTGTTACTCTTGGATGAGTACGTCTGTGTTTTTGTTGTCAAGTATGCAAACCCTGGAGTTATGTCACCACTGAAATTAATTGGCGCTAATTAACCCAGTGGAATAGCGCACGAAGGAAAATCAGTGGTTCCCTTGATACTTAAACAGTTAACATCTGCCCTATAACTTTTAATTAAAGTCATGCAGTTTTATGTAGCTCGTAGGCCTAATAGGCCTAGCATGATGTCATCTATGCTTGATTAATGTCACTCGTGTTTATGATTTTCTTTCTATAGCCTAACGTCTTGGCTCATATAAATTTATGATTTCACACACCTTTTTCACGCCTAACGTTGGCTACATTTGATGGACTGTATTCGGTTCCGTGACGCACATCAAAAAAAAAAAAAAAAAAACTTTATACGTCTGATGAAAATAAACTGGGAAATGTATGGTGGATCCGTTTTATCGTTTGCAAGTACAAGCACGATTTTTCTGTAATTCCTGCTCAGAAATATAATGTAATACCCATAAAACCACAGAGGATCCGAAGCAGACAAATCGAATTAGAAGTATTGACGTGGAAATTGCAATCGGTGTTTTATGATTATTTATAATGTTTTTGCAATGTGTCATCATTCTGACAACGTGTCATTTTCTTGTGATGGAACACATCACAACTGACAGCCGACTTTATGTTTTTAAGGTAAAAAGCAAGCCGATTGTCAATCAAAGCAATCAGATATGGCTAAAATAGTTGGTGCTACCTGGAATACATTATTTCGGTATTGTAGACGTTACTAAATGTGACAAAACGCAATCTATGGAATTGCTACCCAACACAGAGCACTGATGAGCTTTCAGGCAGTTAAATTACGCACAGAAAGCTGCAGTGGCTTAAGTGATATTACTCCCGAGAATAACAATAACGAAAAGCAGATCCTTCATAACCCTTTCATGGTTCATCTGTGATTACGTCTGGTCACTATCATCCAAGCTTTAAGCAACCCCAGGTCATTAATTGATCATTCGTTAAAAAATGCTGGCTGCCATCTAGGCTACAGCTGACGTGCCAAGCCGTGTGTATTATGATATTCATACATTTATTTAGTTCTGTGTGGTTCCCCCCAGTCGGTCGGATGCGTCTCCCCTTCTGCACTCATGCTTTAACGCGCAGACCCACTCGTGCCTTATAAGTGGTGTTTCCCCGTTTTTGTGCACTTGAGGAAGCACCTCGCCCGACTCCGTTTTGCGTTTGTCTGACTCCCCGGCCTCGGATCGGTTCACCTGAGGATCGCTGAATCTGAGGGGCCACAGCGCTGAGCCCCGTGCGTCGGAACCGGACCCGAGCGGCGCCCCGCGACCCAGTCTGTGGTGCTTGGAATTTTGTGCGGATAATGAAGTCTTAAAGCAGACCGATCGGGGATACCGTCCTGCCCGCACGATTTCTCAGTTTTCCTTCCGTTCAGTGTTGGATGGGATTTTTTTTGGCTAAAGCTATGCATGTGAAAAATACGTTGAATGGCAGACCTTGAAGTTTTCAGAAACCTCAGCAGTGAAAAGGGTGAGTGCTATCTTCAGATTTTCATTTTAATATTTAGGATATGTCGGCTTTTTAAACGGGATCTTGTTTCTAAATATTGTTATGCTGCATAACGTCAATAAAATAATTCTGTTGAACTACTCTATTGAGATAAGCAGTCCCTTAAAATACTGTTAAATACGATGCTAAGCGTAAGTAAAATGATTGCATTGAACTATCGTTCAAACTATTAAGATATAAACACTACATTTTCGTGTCACACCGCTGTGCATAGGGACATGTCGATAGGTGGCAGCTCTTTGCGGTTAAATGCAAAAGTCATTAAAATTGTATCCGGTGTGATTTTCTGTTTTTGGCGCGATGCTGGCTGTAAGATACAAAAATAAGTTGGGATGTCATTACGGTTTCACGGATGCGACGTTTTTTACTCCAGAAAAGGCGAAATTTGTTTCAGTGCTTATGAAGCGCTTGCTGAGGCGCCTGTCAGTGCTGAGAGTGACGCCCACCGCTGGCGGAGAGGAGAAGGCGAGAGAGCTGAGGGTTCAGGAGCTGTCCGTGGTGCTGCATCAAGCTGCTCCGTTTCTCCTGCAGGGTTTGCTCCAGAACCTCCAGCACACTGCTTGGCTGTGGAAATGTTACTGTCCATCCATTTACCAAATATAGGATTGGCGAGGATGCAATTAAACGAGTTATCGGCACCTTATGAGCCGATCCCAATCTGGAGCAGTAACAATTAAATTTTAATTTCATTAGACAGAATTGAATGGGCATTAAGATATAACAGTTCAGCCCGTATTAGCTGTTTTGGGCATGGTTTACATCAATAGAATTCTGAGGAATGTTGCCTCTTTGACAGGTGAATAACAATCACTGTGTTTATAGTCAGAATTATCCATCTGGATTCCTAGAATTTGTGCCAGACACAACAGGGAAAGTGGTTTTCAAGCTGATGAGGTGGCGACTGCAATGTTAAACAGGACTGTGGTTTAACCAAGTCTGTATTGTTGTCAAAATTGCCTTAATTTATAGCATGCGTAGTAAATCTCAGGCATGGAAAAAGAAGAATGGGCTCGTGGCTGTGTGTGTGTTTGTGTGTTTGCCCATGGCTGGATCCCGTTCGGAGGCGTGGTCGCAGATAAGAGCCCCTGGTAATGAGCGTTTTCCTAATCGACAGGCTGCCCGTCAGCATGATAGTGCGTAGACCTGGGGCGGAGCCCTGTGGCATACAGATGCAGTTCTGGTGGGGGGGGTGTAGTTTTGCCTCACAGGAGAGCGACACCCACACGACGGGGAGCCTGGCATGTAAATTGGTGGCACAGTTTAGTTTTCTGTCTGTTAATTGAAGCATTCTGGAATGTACGGCTAATCAGAGCCGCCATTCACAGACCATTAACAGCGTAGGTTTGGTTTCAACATTGGTAGCGACCAAAATAGCCCTGAACTCCCCACCCCCCCCAAAACACACACGGTGATGCCAAAATATTATTAGGGGCCATCCAAACCCAAATCTACACCCTTGCTTCATAGACCATGATGCTCTAGCTTCTGCCATTGGGGGGCGCTGTGTAGCTCAGTGGGTTAGGACCTTGTGGTTTCAATCCTGGGGCTGGCAGTCTTATGCTGCCTTTGGGCCCCTGAGCAAGACCCTTCACCCCCTGGCTGACCCTGCGCTCTGACCCCAAGGCGTCATCTCAGCTGTAAATTTGTCTTTATGTCTCGAAGAGAGCAAGATGGCATGTAAGCAAAAAGACAATTTACCCATGGGGATTAATAAAAGTCTGTCATGGCTGCATGATTCTCTTTCAGTTCCATGGCCAGATGGCAGAGCACCTTCTCACCTGAAGGCTCTGCAGACCGTGAAGGAGATGCAGAGTTACATCACCTTGAAAGGGCCCGAGATCTGGTATTCCTGCTGGTTCCACTCTGTTGTCATCAGCGGGGAGGGGGCAATTTCCCAGGAAAGAGGGTCAGAGGTCTGCTGGGAATGTGACTCATGCTGAGCTTCAACCCAGAGCAACCAGAGCAGAAAACGGGGCAACTACTGGTTTTAAAACAAGCCTGCAGTCTCTCCTTCCTTCCAGTTAACACTGGACTCTGTCATGTTAGAATTATTTGCAAAATCTGCAGAGGTTTTTTTTTACATTTATAAAAAAAATAGCCATTACTCGATGACGGGAGTGCATGTTTGTCTAACTTAGTGCGAAGATTATCGCTGCAGATTAAGTGCGTTGAGAGCCTGCGGCTCATTGCATTATGCATTTATTCTCCGAGACGATTCCATAAGCAGGCACTTCAGAGCAAATCCCTGATGGGCTCCTCTGGCGACTCTGATACACATGTTCAAAGGGGCTGGCCGGCCAGCCGCCGTCGCCGTGGAGAGAGGCGTGTATGGAGAGAGAAGGGGGCAAAAGGCAGAGAAGCGACAGTCCCTCAGAGAGAGGTGATGGCAGGGCCAGGTGGGCTGCGGAAGTTCTCCCAGCAGGAAGCGTCCGTGTTCCTGAGCACCGCTAGTGGGTCGGACGCCATGACCTTGCTGCCTTCTCAGCAGATCTGCCGTGTGGGAGGAAGTATAGCCCAGCCTGGCAGGCTGGCGTCCAGAGGTGAAGCCTGTTTGTGTGATGCACATCCGTGTCTCTGTGCAGGATGTTTCACAGGTGTGTGTGTGCGGGTGTATGGTGTGGGTGTGTGTGTGTGTGTTTGATGTTGGTTTACGAATGTATGTGTGTATGTACGGTGTATGTGTTTTCTGTCTTATTAACTAACCTGAAAAGTCAGGTATGTTTGTACCTGTGGCCGTTTGGGCCTACAGCGTAGTTAGCATGACAGAGCTTTCACTGGGAATGAGGAAATGGAGATGCTTAACGTGTAATTAGCATAACATAGTCTGACAGTGTGGAGGTGCATGTTCTTTACATGTAGTTAGTGTGACAGCTCTCTCTGAGAGTGGTGAGATGGACTTAATGTGTAGTTAGTGTGACAGAGCTCGTTCTGAGAGTGTGGAGATGGGCACGCTTAATGTGCAGTTAGTGTCACACAGCTCTGTCAGAGTGTGGAGATAATATTCTTAACATATCAGCATGACAGCTTGGTCTGAGAGTGTGGATATGGGCTTGCTTAACGTGTGCTTAGCGTGACGGAGCTCGGTCTGAGAGTGTGGAGATGGGCTTGCTAACGTGTACTTAGCGTGACGGAGCTCGGTCTGAGAGTGTGGAGATGGGCTTGCTTAACGTGTACTTAGCGTGACGGAGTTGAGCTCAGCCTGGGACTCTCCAATGAAATTCCAATGAAAATGCTAATCAGACACGTCTCTCTCGCCCCATGTGCCGGGAAGCAGCTTGCTGTGAAATGCATCCACATCTCCACACAGCCTCTGATGCTGGCGCAGTCACTGCTGATAGCATTCTTACTGGATTCAGAATTCTCTTCAGTAATGGCCATAGATGATGGCGGTGTTAGTGGTCATGATGATGATGATGATGATGATGATGATGAAGATGAAGACGCACACAGCTGCATGCTGCATTATTCATAACTCGCCTGCGCTCTTATTGTGTTCCTGGGGTCCAGAGTTGATGTTTGTTCATGCAGCCATCACACACGCAAGCTTTGTGCCCCAATTACACAGTGTTTGATCCGGCTTTTACAACTGGCCGGCTTTGATTTTAACCGCCCGCCCTGTCGTCCTCAGACGCAAGATGTTTGATGCTCAGGCCCCCACCACCCCCATCCCACAGGGTTCAGCAACAGGTAACATCCCCCCCAGTCCTAGTGGGCACACAGTGCAGTAAAAACACAGTGATTAGTGCAGCAGTTTGGTTGTAAGTTAAGGTTGTAAGTTCCAGTGTCCAAAATTATGAAAATGCAACTAAGGGTCAGAAAGTCAGATCTTTTTCATAAAGCTTGGGTTGAACTGGTTCTTCAGTGCCTTGGAAAATGCTTGGCAAGGTTAACTGGGTTTAAGTGAGCTGTAGTAATAGGTGTGATTGTTGAGTTTTCTCCTGTAGCGTCTTTCATGTCGAGTTGGGTTCTGTGTAAAGGTGTCATGTTTACTGCAATATTTCTAATCACTGGTGCTGTCGCAGGTCCATTTCACTCCTGTCATCCACTTCAGTTTTCTGCACAAATAAAAGGCATGGCATTTAATTAAATGGTTATTTAAGCGTGGTTTTTATATCGCCGTGGCCGTCTCGAGAGAACCACTGGTGAAGAAAACCCCGATGTTTCATGCATGTGTTTTGTTTTAATTGGATTGGGGATTTTCTCCAGTCTGGGAAGAGCAGATAGTGAAATGGGGTGTTCTTCTCCGAAAGCTGTTCAGTCCCGGTGACGTCAGGGAGTCGGGCAGCTGGCAGGGGGAGTGGGGGGCTTTGGGGGGGTCTATGGGAAAAGTGGAATGTGTCCACATGTTTTTCTCACTCATAATCTGGGATCAAAGCAAATTGGCAACATGGGTTTTAAAATGGAAAATCAACTGAACAAGCGACCGTAAGGTGCCACCTTCACGTTTCAGCCTTTCCCTGGCAATGGCAGCCCTTCCTGGCACCAGCTTCCACGGCCAGACCCAGTGCTGCCAACCCTGCGTGGTGCCCTGTTATGGTGGCTTTTGGGATGCTCATGATCCCCATCGACTCAACACATGGAGATGCAGACCTTCCTGTGAATAGGAGGCGGCTTGGGTG
>JAODJU010000036.1:1306494-1322156 GCA_026776725.1 Gnathonemus echidnorhynchus | reverse complement strand
GGGGGGGGGGGGGGGGGGGGGGGGGGGGGGTGATTTAATTCCACATGGTCCTTTTTGCCTCTGAGATGGAGCCTGTCAAGTGGAGAGGAGCCACGGCCCGTGACTGATGGTTCGAAGGTATCAAACTTACTTTAGCATTAGAGAGTAATGGCTTTGCTGACGTGTCAAGTCCCACCTCCAGATTTCTGCTGGCTCCTCGCATGAAGGAAGCTTTTAGCCAGAGTGACTTGTGCATTTTTCCCTATTAATACAACCAGGAATTGCACTGGAGCAGATTCACCTAAACGCTTCGCTTGAGGGAATACCAGATGTTCGGATCAGTAGCCTTGGAGACCATAGTGCACGTCCTTCAACGAGAGTCAGGGGGTGTGATTATGAATTGGAGCAGACCCTGGAAGTGCAGCATCGTGTTGGCTTTTCAGGAAAATGCAATGTCCAAGCAATTTCTTTTTTTAGTCTGGAAGCGTGGTCTTAATTTCTTGGCCTCCGTGTCTTGCAGTCGAACGATGCATGAGCGTGATGCAGTCCGGGACCCAAATGGTCAAGCTGAAGAGCGGGTCCAAAGGCCTAGTGCGGCTCTTCTACCTGGACGAGCACCGATCCTGCATACGCTGGCGTCCCTCGCGGAAGAGCGAGAAGGCCAAGAGTAAGTCGCCTGGGTCCTCGAGGGGCTGTGAAAGTCAACCTAGACATGGGGCCTTTCGGCGTCTCCAAATCTGGAAATGTTCCCTGCTCCTGGTGTACCTTCCAGATGTTCACACGTTCGGTCCTCCCCTGCTTTGACAGGCCCTGAAGCCCTCACTCTGATAGCTTGGCTGACTCAACAGTTATGGGGGGGGGGGGTGGGGGGGGTTCTGCTTAGCAGATATTGTGGATTTTTTAATTGGTTTCTCGTTTGGCTGTTTGGTAAGGGCTACAGTGCATCTGCGCGTTTCCGATGAACACAACCCTTTTGGAATCTCGACATAATTAAAAACAGCCTTTTTCACGGTCTGTCGTTTTTTAATATGGTCGTGTGAAAATGAAAGCATGCTTCGGAACAGGAGAATTAATTGAAACCCCACGTCTGTCTCCCGTGGCCCCTCCCCTATAACCCCTCGCAGTCACCATCGATTCGCTCTACAAAGTGACAGAGGGCCGGCAGTCTGACATCTTCCATCGGTACGCCGAGGGGAACTTTGACCCCGGTTGCTGTTTTACTATTTACCATGGCAACCACATGGAGTCCCTGGACGTGGTGACTTCCAACCCCGAAGAGGCACGCACCTGGGTCACAGGGCTCCGGTACCTCATGGCTGGCATCAGCGACGAGGACTCGCTGGCCAGGCGGCAACGGACCCACGACCAATATCCTTTCTGCTCTGCCACAAACAAGGCCGATCTCACTCAGTCATGAATACTTCCAGCGGACACCAAATATCAAAGAGCGCAGTACTCTCTGGGTGAAATGAGAGGTAGACTGCTGTCAGAGAAATGCAGACTGCTCTTGTTAAATGAATCTTGTTTACATGGTAGCATTTTCTGTACAGTGCAGTGCCTCGGATCATAGCTCTGGGTAAGAGGTGAGGTCACTGACCCTGAGTCTCACACCAAACAGTCAGATTAGGGTGTAGGAAACCATGGAAACGATAAAGTACCAGGACGTGCAGGCGCAATAGGTGGCGCTATTTTTCTAGATTACCAGTTGGGCTGGATGCCCTGTTTCTATGCCTATTGAAAGTTTCCTGATGACTCTGTGCTGGAAAGTCCTTCTTGGCATTCAGTGCCGGTCAACCCATCAACGCCCATCGACCCGTTAAACCCGTCGACACCAACAGCTAAGGCGCCATCTTCTGAGGGGGCGCCGACTTAACGTGCCAGTTTGACGTTGTCTCAGATGCTACTTGAGCCCTTTGCAGTGCTAGCACAGAATGCAGTGGTGGTGAATCTTGCCTCGGCCTCCACATGGCCTTCGACCAGCACTGCTGGCAGTTGTGTGTTACAGTGCTGTCCCGAATACAGCTGTCTACTCACCCCACCCCCAATTCTAAGGGCAGAGTAGCTTTTATAACAGTACCCCACCACTATTTTCAGTGCAGCAGCCCATAATATTACTGCGGTATGAATTATGTATTACAAGGGGAGATGTAATGCCCTCTTTGGTGTTTGGTGGTCCTGCACATTAGGCTTTCTAATGTCCGTGCTTTCTGACGTCAAAAGGACCACATTATGCTGGTCTTTAAAATGCATCAGTCTGATTTATCCTCCTGTGGGAATCACCCACAATGCACTGAGGTCTTTTACCTCGACCTGCCATTCATAATGCGTCTGGATCTGCAACCAACCCACAATGGCTTTCTTTAACTTGTGCTACGTGGATGAAGCAGACCTTCGAGGAGGCAGACAAGAATGGAGATGGTCTGCTGAATATTGAGGAGATCTACCAATTGCTACACAAGATCAATGTCAATCTGCCCAGGAGAAAAGTCAAGCAGATGTTTCAGGTGAGCGGCTTGTATGATGGTATGTATGGACGTGACACCACAGGATACTGGCATGTTTACCTTATTTCCCAAGATAACATGCTTACCTACACTACCAGTCAAAAGCTTTTGCGCGCCACAGGTTTTTACTACTTTTCCATTTATTTAATAAATTGCAGATTTTTATTCTTGTTAAGTACTGGAAAGTTGAGTGAACAACTATAAATGAAAATTTAACTCAAATAGAACAAGTTTCCTTTATAACATGGAAAGAGTACATAACAGTGCATGTCTGACATCCTATTAACTGGTTGTGTGGTGATGTCAGATTCTAGCCTGACCTTTAACTTTAAATGCACTAGTTTGCTGTTTCATCCCATGTAACAGAGCAGTATTTAATGTCCCTTGTAGAAAGAATGCCTCAGATTTTCTCCGCTAGAGGAGGTTACTTTGATGAGTCAAAGATGTGACATTTTCTTGCTAATAAAGGTACTGAAATGGTGAACATACTGTAAATGTATTTGTTAGCAAAGAACATTGAGTGTATTTTTAGTAAATGTTAAGTGAGTAACATGCAAATGTAGAAAATCTCAGTGTGCGTAAATCCCTTTGACTAGTGGTGTAGATACCAACACATATCTGTGATTAAATTAACAGGAACTGACATCCTGACCTGAGGTTTGTTGAGTAAAATACATTATTATTTTTTGATGGAGAACGAAGGACCTATCAGGTTGTCCTGAAGTCTAATGCTGGAACCTGGGCAGTACAGAGATTGCTGGAACCTGGGCAGTACAGACATTGCTGGAACCTGGGCAGTACAGACATTGGCTGCACATATTTTTGCAGAACAACAACCGCAGTGTATTAGTTACTCATTTCACCCAAAGCACACAAATATTATGAGAGAGAAATTACGACACACTCATGTTCAGGCCATTGAAAGGTCACACCTCATTTTCGGGCATATCCACGCTTTCCTGGAAGTGTGGGCAATTTGAGGACGCCAGATCGATCTCCAGACCTAGACCAAAAGTGCCGAGGAACCCGTATGTTTGAGAGTGGGTGAGGGCCACTTCAACCCTGGCAGATACTACCCATCACAAAACACCTACGTGTGTCACTGTTGACTCACTGCATTTTTCACTTGATTAAATTTTTGCATCTTTTGATTAATCTGCAGGTTAATCCATTCACTCTGGAGTATAAAGATTTGAATCAATCTTTGACCAAACAGTTCTTGAAGGCCTTTAGTCATGATTAGTAACTGGTGAGAGTCTCCTTCATTTGCGAAAGTTGGAAATTATTTGTAATGAGTACTGCTCCTTTGTGTTCTTGACATATACACAACTTTTTTTTTCTTTAATTTAATAGAAGGTTCAGTACCAAAGCATACAGTGATTACTGACTGCATATCATTGTTCTTTATAAGAATTTGCTGTTTTCTCATTCAGACCTGGGAGAATGTAGCCGTTGTTTGATGTTGTCTCTGTTTTTGAGGCACACATGCTTGTGATGTGAAATGCTTCTATCTAAGAGATGACAGGCCAGTAGCTGAGGGACAGAAATCAAGTGCTGCATTCGGATGAGGAACAGACAAGTTATGTTATTTGTAGTTTATTTTGAATGTGGCTCGTGTTTGTGTAGTTTATTATCTTTAATCATGAATTAAATGTTTTATTGTATTGAAGGCCAACATTGACAATGTTTCTTAAGCCTAAAATAATTCCATAGATAATTTGAGCTGGCCTGCGACCCTGACCAACATAAGTGGTCAGAAAATGGATGGGCGGGTAATTTGAGCTGTCTTGTTAATTCTTATTCATCGGTGACCGCCTGCATCAGAGGGTTTGATTGATGGATGCAGTGCATTGTGGGTATTGTCGCTCACTCTACGGTGCCTGTCAAAGGAGGCAGATACAGATGACCAACAGGGCACCCTCACCTATGAGGAGTTCAACGTCTTCTACAAGATGATGTCTCTGCGTCGGGATCTGTACCTCTTGATGATGGCGTACAGTGACAAGAAGGAGTACCTAACAGCTGAGGAGCTGGGGAACTTCCTGCGGATGGAGCAGAAGGTAAGACCTGGTGATACAAGGCCACAGCAGGCACCTGTGTGGGGTGGGAGACTGGTGGGTCGCGGGCAGGATGACGACGCTGGAGCTGAGCCAACACCTTGTGGCCCACAGATGACCAACGTCACCTTGGAGTATTGCCTGGACATCATTGATAAGTTTGAAGTTTCTGATGACAACAAACAGAAATTCTTCCTGGGTATTGAAGGTTAGTTTGTCTCTCTCCCTCTGTCTGTCTCGCTCTCTATCTCTCTCTCACACTCACTTCCCTCACTGTTTGATCAAAAACCTGAATTCCTGAGTCAAATGTCCAGCTATATAAAACTGTAAGCTTGCTTCCTCACTTTTGATAAGAATATCAAAAGTGTGTTTTTTATGGCTGTCATCCTTTGCTTTTGCCAAAATTCTGCTGTTTGGCCGGTTTGCAAAATTTCACAGACATTTATCTTTGTTGAAATGTGTAGCGTTTAAGATTGAAGACTCCCGGAAATTTTAGCGAGAACCCCTCTCGAACCCCTTCAGATAAATGGCTGGCATGATGAGTGTGGTCTGGACTCACTGATGGTCTGTGTGCTTTTGGTCTGAAGTGAAAGGAGTCTGGCCTCACAGTCTCCCCTGTCCTGATGGGCCAGAGGTGTCACATGACTGAGGGAGGAAGGGTGATGTCATTGGTGTGTGAGTCTGAACCACTATGTCTGAGTGCAGGATGAGGTTGGGTGAACTGAGGTTTGGTACAACCAAACAGATGTTGGAGTCCGGTGTAGTGGTGATGATGATGATTGATTTATTATTTTATATATTGACTTATTATAAATATTATTATTTGCTGAAGGGGCATTTATGAAAATGCGTAAATGGTTGATTTTGTCATGAGTCTTATTTCAAGTGCAGTGGTGGACATTCCGGGTCCAGAAAGTAAAAATCCAGACCAAGATTTAGTTTTAACCAACCGGTTGCATATGAAGAGTCACAGTCACAGAGTGCTCAAATGGTTGGTAGAAATAAATCTTGGTGTGGATTTTTACTTCCTAGCCCGACAATGTCCCCCTCTCTTCATGGGTACACTGAAATGCCCTGTTCCAGCTTGAGGCGGGATTAGCGAGGGGGGGGGGTGGGGGTGTCCACCTTGTTCTTCCATCCTGCTGTCTTTCTGTCCCCGGGCCAGAGTTCAAGCATTTAATGCTTTTCTGGGTTTGTGGGTAGATTTTCTGCCCTGACGTTCAGCATGATAGATTTTAAAATACCCCCCCCCGGTGTCACTATGTGGGAAATGCAGGGCTCCGGGGGGGATCCCCAGCTCGGGGACACAAAGCGGATTTCACGGCACTTCAGCGTTTAAGCCTCAGTAATTGGACTTTGGGCAACGTTTAATGGATTGAAGCCGCGCTGACCGAGATCTGTGACAACGCTGTCCAGTGTGCGCGCGCACGCGTGTGTGTGTGTCTGAGAGAGAGAAGGATGGAGAGTGTGTGGATTGCTGTTTTATTGTGTTGGGGAGGGCTGTCGGGGAGCAGCAGTGCCAGCAGTGTTGTGACAAATTTTTCTGAAAGGTGCTAGTGGGCAGAGCTTCCAAGGAATAATTAGCATTTGTTTATATGTGTGTCTGAGTGTATGACGGATATCAGGACGATTAATCTATATGTAAATGAGCTTGTATTTGTGTGAGGTTTTCCAAAAAGCCACGGGCCTCGTGCTAATAGAGAGTGATGATGTGACACTCCAGCTGTAGCCTGTTTTCTCTGAAGGACTGTGGTTCTGTTGCTGATTTGTGCTCATGTGTGTTGGTTCCTCGGCTTCTCCGGTGCTTGGTGACATCACCATGATGGTTCTCTTTGCCTCGCCCACCCCTGCCAGGCTTTACCAACTTCATGCGCAGTCCAACCTGCGACATCTTCAACCCCCTGCACCACCAGGTGAACCAGGACATGGACCAGCCGCTGTGTAATTACTACGTGGCGTCGTCTCACAACACCTACCTGACTGGCGACCAGCTATTGTCCCATTCCAAGGCTGACATGTACGCCTGGGTCCTTCAGAACGGCTGCCGCTGCATTGAAGGTGGGCTGAACCTCGCTGCGTTCGTCTGCAGAAAAGCCCTCTCGGCAGGTCACATGACGGCTTGTACTTCCTCTTTCTGCCCCACGTAGTGGATTGCTGGGACGGTCCAGACGGGGATCCCATGGTTCAGCATGGCTACACCCTGACCTCCAAGATCACTTTCAAGTCCGTCATTGAGACCATCAACAAGTATGCCTTCATCAACAACGAGTAGGTGGCCTCACACCCTGTTTTCCTTAAATGCTCATGCTAACCCTTTGTGGCTAATTGGCTTTCAGTATCGATTCGTAGTGCAAGTGTTTAGCCAAATTAGTGCTCTAGTACGTCATCTATGCGAAGCTGATCTTACACACAGGAAGGGTTTCAATTACTCTTAGAAGTGAAGTGTTGCGGGGTTGGCGAGCCTTGTTTGTGTGTAGGAGAGAGCAGGGAATATGCCGCAACAAGACAGACAGGTGTGTGTTTATTTCCTTTAGGACTGCAGCGATAAGTCGACGTTGTCGATGATGTCATCACTGAAAATGCATCAATATTTTAAATCGAAGCATCTTTTTTATTGTTTTAATAAACTAAAACTGAAGTGAAAACGGACACTAAATAAAATATTTCATGAACTAAGATAAAAATTTTAACTTTAATCCACAAAAAGTACCGCCACACCACTAACATATTTTCACCTCATTTAACCACGTTATCTCCTCCTTTAAAAGATGTTGTGGCTGCTGATCTGTCCCTTCAGTGCTTATTGCTTGTGTCGCATGTGCCGTGCTCCGCTAACTTAATTTATTAAGCATGAGGATACACCAAGTTTATATACAGATTACAGACACTGGGCATCACGATACACGTCTCATTAATATTTATTGTATGCTACTTAACCAGCTTATCGAATTTTGGTCGAAAAAAATGTTTATATACTGCCGAAAATCCGGCATAGCCTACATTATCTAAAGCCTTGCAATGGCATGCAGTTTGTTGTGGTCGAAATAAAATTAACTTAAATGGTCAAGTTGATTTTCTGGATTAAAATTAATCATTTAGATTAATCAATAAAATAGTCGATAGATTAATCTATAGAGAAATATTATTTAGTGGCAGCCCTGATTTTCTTAGTGCGTGTTTACTTTTAAGCCCTTGAGATCCTTAGCAACTTCACACTTCTGTGAAGATATACAGCTGTCTAGAATGGACCTTTTGCTGGGCTTAAAATTGAATATTTTTCTCTTTATGTCTTTCCTCTGTGGTGGCCAGAATATGTTTGATTAAATTGGATGTGTGAAATTAAGTTTGTAGGCTGGCTAAGATTTGCGTGCCCCCTTTGACTTTCATGGGGACATTAGCTTTGCTCCATTAGCTTTATAATTTCAGGGTCTTTCGGGTGTATGGAGTCGTCATTTGGATGTTATGGGCGTTTCTAGCTACAGGAAAAATAACAGGTGATTTAAGTGGTGATTGTGAATGTTTCTGATGCTCCTCATTTCTAAAAGGTCACTCCGAGACGTCTTGTGTTGTTAAAATTTCATTACTCTGGAATTAAAGGAACTGTGGACCATGGAACCCAGGTCATAGTCCTGGTGCAGAGCTGGTGAGAATGAACCACCTGCTCACCCCACAGGTACCCCGTGATTCTCTCCTTAGAGAATCACTGTAGCATCCAGCAACAGAAGAAGATGGCCAGGTACCTGCAGGAAATCCTGGGGGACAAGCTGGACCTTGGGCCAGTGAATATCAAGGAGATGAAGCAGCTGCCTAGCCCCAACCTCCTGAAGGGAAAAATCCTCATTAAGGTACTTGCTTGGACCTCTTTCTTGAAATTTAAGCCAGGCTAAGTTTGCAAGGAGCCAGATGTTCTAGAGAGCCTTCCAAGCCTGGGATCAGCATGGGATCAGCCTGTGTCTGGTGCCGCACACGACCAGGAGGGTGTTTACTAAGGCAGGAGCAGAAAATCTGGGGTTAACAGCCTGTCAGTGTCTTGGCTTGTGCTCCGTTCTTCTCTTCGATGGGTAGAAGCTTGTGGGACAGCATGTGGGCTGGGGGTCAAGGTGCCGGGGTCTTTGCTGAGGATTTGAGCCTGTTGAACTCAACCTACAGGACCTGTTGAACTCAACAGATGGGGTGATGACACCATCCTCAGAGAGCGGTCATGTGATATACCATCAGCCCCCCCCCCTCCAATCCCCACATGCTCTGTGGGGGACGCCCAGCTAATCTGAACAGAAGAATTAGCACCATGTCACATGGCTACTGGGAAGGATTGTGTGTGTGCACGTGTGTGCTTGTGTGTGCGCCTCACGGTGGGGCACGGTGGAGATTAAATCACCCCTTCCTGACCATCGGGGTCCATGACAGCCAGCACGCCTTTGGTCAAAGTGCTGACGTCACTTAAACTCTCGGAACTCGAGGCAAAAGAAGCCGAATTGATTTCCTTTAATGGGCATTTATTGCGATGAAATCCTAAGCATGAATGCGGTCTGCTGAGGAGCCAAATGACTCCTGAGTGAGTCCCTCTCTCCCGCGGAGGTTTAACGGCCGACAAAACACTCCAAGCCGAATGTTAGCACGCACTGGATTTCACATTCGGCAAGTCCCTCCTGTTTTATGGGCTTTGGAAATGTGGTTGGCAGGGAGCTAAATGTCTGCCAGGTAATGTGTGTGTGTGTGTGTGTGTGTGGGGGGGGGGGGGCGGGTGGTATTTATTACTGAAATAGGCAGTAAGTCAGAGGTGGTGTGTGTGGGTGTGGAGAACCTAAGGGGTATATGACTTGCATGTCACCCCCCCCCCCATCCCCAGGGCAAACGACTGCCCCCGAACCTGTCCGCGGACGCAGAGGAGGGGGAGGTGTCCGATGACGATAGCGCCGATGAGATCGAGGACGGCTTCAAGCTGAAAAGCAGTGTAAGTCTGACATTCGCACGAGCATACACACACACACACACACACACACACACACGCCACACACACACACACACACACACACACACACAGACCTGTATCTTTGTGGGGACCGTCCATGCATTTCTATGGGGAAAACCCTAATTGCAACTATGACAACCTTAACCTTAACCCCTACCCAGCTCTAACCTTAACTATAAGTAACCAAGCAAAATATTGTAGTTTTTTGACTGCGGTCACAGATTTTTATAAAATTGAAGCTTGCAGCGTGGGAACCTGAAAAATGTCCACACAGGCTGAGACAGGTTTTACCAAATTGTGGGGACAAACTGTCCAAAATACAAACCCGCCATAACACCCAGCCTCCATCCTCTCCGCCTCTCTGTCTGCTGATGTCTCTCTCGTTCCTCTCCTTCTCCCGTGGTAGACGGTATTTGATCAGTGACGGAGAGGTTCATTGTCCTCTCTGCATGTCAGACACACTCCACCAAGGTACTTGGATAATTCCAAGTCACCAAAATCCCCAAGTTGCTGGGTAAATTTGCTAACCCTCCCTCTCCCCCCCAAGACGTTCCCTCGAATCTGGCAAGACGCGGGAAACGGAAGCTCACCCCGGCCCTGTTTTCCTGCCAGGCACGTCTTCGGTGGATAATCAGATTTAAACCCCGACTATGGAGCCTGACGCCTCAGCCTGTCTGAAAGGCTGCAGGGCAAGTGTGTTTGGGGAGGGGTTTAGAGCAGCAGAGCATGCTGGGAAATGCCCCTCTTCTCACGAGCCTGCTGGGATCTGCCCCGTATCCCTCAGACTGCGGTGTGTTTTGCTTTGATATTAGGCTTAAAATGACAGCATTGCTTGGTAGAATGAGACGGCGGCTGTTTTGTTGATATGAATACAGAAAATGTGCCCTGCATATATTCAGAAAAGCATAGGCTGACTTCCACCATTTCCATTGATTTATTTAGCAGGCATTTTTATCCAATGCGATGAAAGGGGGGAGAACGTGGTGTCAGACAGTGCCTGGAGCAATCGGGGGTTATGGGCCTTGCTCAAGGGCCCACTGATGACATCACTCTGCTGACCCTGGCATTTGAACTGGTGGCCTTCTGATCACAGGCCCTAACCTGTTGAGCCACACACTGTCCTCGTTTATAATCTTTAGGTACATAAATGGCTGCTCATCTTTTTGACATGGAATCTTTTCTCCCCCCCCCCCCCCAATCTGTGTCCTTGCTGTGAGATTTGGGCAAGGGCGTAACTTGGCTGGAACATTGGGGGGGTTGAGGTCTCCACCCATTACGGGGGAAACATGATTATTGGGGGGATTGTATTAGCTGGTTTTGATTTATTGGGGGGGCTACAACCCCCCCATCCCCCCCGTAATTTATGCCCATGGATTTGGGGGCCCTGGGTACTTCCAGACTCCTTTTCGGCTGCTTGGCATAACGTTTTCATTGTGGAAATTAGAACATCCATGAACCTTGCATCGCGTGGGTGGGGCTTAGTGCCAGAAAGTCGTCAGCATAAGAGGCTTAGGAGAGAAAGGCGGACCTTTGCAGTCAGCGAGTGTGTGAACTTAAAAAACAAAATGATCGCAGGAGTACAGCAAGGTTACAGGTCGTTAAAGTTGGCATTGGAATACCAACACACTGTGCTCGTTAACGGGTCTCTTACGTCCGGAGCCTTGATCTGGTGTGACATCCACACAGCGACTCTTTTTTTTCTGGTTAACTGAGCACTTCATTACGCTCAGAGCTGATCATCGTGTTATGCTGACAAGGGCAGAATCATCCGCTGGCTTTTGTATGCTACTGCGAACATTTTCACCCCGCAGCTCTGTGCTATTAGCAGGTAGTCAGTCTGGGTGGTGAGTAATCCTCAGAGGGCGCCTCCTTGTGGTCATTAATGGGATGTGCCTGCAACTTCTTCTCACTCTCACTGATTTAGGCTGGACTTCTAGACAAGTGACCCGATCCTCCACGTTTGCTCCCCCCCCCAAGCTCCTGGAGCAAAACATGGACTGTCTGGGGGTCCCCGAGGACTGGGTTGGAAAACAGTGCTCTAGATGATTACCCTGCAGCCCCACCCAGGATCAGTTGTATAGCTCTTTGCACTGACACAGTTCAGCAGGTTCTGCTAGTAGGCCTTTGAAAAAGACGCCCCAATGACTCAGAGGACCATTTTAATCCACAGAGCAATGGCCACAACCGGCACCAGGTGGAGTCCTTCATCAGGAAGAAGCTGGACTCTCTGATGAAGGAATCCCAGATCGGTGACAAGGAGGACACAGACAGCTTCTCCATCCGAGCCCTCCTGCAGGCCACCCACAAAGGTCTCGACAGCAACTTCAAGCAGGTAGCTCCCTGCAGGTCCTGGCTTTTATTCCAGGCTAATCACGGTGTCCGGGAGGCTGTCAGGCGAATGTCACTGTGGTGCCGTGACAGCCACTGTCCCCTGTCCGCCTCCTGCCAGTGTTGTTGTCATTCTGGCCACGAGCCGTTTGGAGTCATTCAGTCCCCAAGGAGCGAAGCCATTAAACTCTGCATTTCTCAAATTCTGTGATGGCTGGTCAGGGATAAAATGTGAGCAAGCGCACACACACACACACGCGCGCGCGCGCACGTTCATTCATTTCTATGGGAAAAAAGCTAATGCTAACTATGACAACCCTAACCCTACCCAGCCATAACCATAACCATAAGTAGCCAGAAAAAACTGCAGCACTTTTTTAGTTTTTTGATTGCAGCCAGGGATCTTTATAAAATTTCATTCCCCCTTGTGGGGACCGAAAAAAGGGGCCTCACAACATCAAAATGACAGGTTTTTATCACATTCTGGGGACGTTTGGTCCCCACACTGTAATATATACATGGCACATGCACACTGGTACTGGAAACTGATCACGGTGATCTCAGCAGGGTAGGTAATGGGGTATGGTGTTTGGGGGAGCCAGGCACGGTGTTCTCCTAGGGGTAAGCACTGGCAAGTCTGGGATTTACTGTGTAAAGATGTGAGTCTGTGTTTGTCTCCCTCCTATAGAAGGCCAATCTGAAAGAAGGCGGGAAGAGGAGCCAGAGTCGATCCTTCATTAGCACCCTGAAGCAGAAGGTATGGATATTCCAGGCTGCAGTTAGCTTAGGTGACCTTGCGGCCGGGGTAACAATCAGCCTCACTTATGCCATGGGAGAGCCATCTCTCCTGTACTCATGTCACAGTTTTGGTATAAATCAATGAATAAACCATCCAACTGCTCAAGGCTGGGGTGGGGGGGGGGTTCCACAAGGCAGGGAACAACTTAGGAAGGGGTTCCAACCTATCTCAGGGCACACTCACACATGTAATTTGCAAACTCCAATTCATCTTCAGCTGAATGTAAGTGAAGTTTCCAGGCAGAATATGCTAAGTCCACACACATGGAGCCATGGAGGAGACTTGAACCCTGGTCCCAGAGGTGTGATGCCACAGTGCCAACCACTGCACCGCCACGCTTCCTCAGTGGCTACTGAGGTGCCACAGTGCCAACCACTGCACCGCCACGCTTCCTCAGTGGCTACTTTGGTGCCACAGTGCCAACCACTGCACCGCCACGATTCCTCAGTGGCTACTGAGGTGCCACAGTGCCAACCACTGCACCGCCACGATTCCTCAGTGGCTACTGAGGTGCCACAGTGTCAACCACTGAACCACCACGATTCCTCAGTGGGCACTGAGGATAAATAAGCCAAGCCAACACAGCCCCGCACCTCCAGTGGCTGTGGGCCTGTCCACATTCCATCAGCATCGACTTTCTGTCATATGAGTCTAGGGCTCATTTCTCGTTTCAGCTGGGTGATTATAGCTTGGTGCTGTGAAAACTCATTTCATGTGGGTCTTAGAGGCCTGAAGGGGGCGCTCTTTCTGCAGTGTGCATCACTGCTTGTAGCGTTACTTTATATTGTACTTGTACGTCAGGGTACATCGCCATGAATCGTCAAGCCCAAACATTCCTGTTTTCTAAGCTAAATTTAGCTGTTAAACAGAGCCGTTGCTTTTTATTTACTACCCTCACACTCACAAAACTGCGGTTACTTACACGTTTGTTTGTTTCTCCCTGCAGCGACACTCCAAATCCCGGCTCAAGTGTCAGAGTGTGGACACAGATGAAGATGGGCAGCAGGACGGCCCCAATAAAGACACAGGGCAGTTCCACAGGTGAAAGCTCATTGGCTGTCACCCCACTATTGCCCTTGATTGGTGAATCTGGTGTCTGTTGGCTCCTTCGCCTGTAGTTGGCTCAGTCCAGCTGCTCTCCATGTGACATCTGTGTGGCGGTGATCCAGAAATGCAGCTCCTGTCCTGATAAAGGATGAGATACCATGCAGAAGTAGGACAGGTTAGAAAAGCAGAGTGATGGATTGGGGCAGGCAGGGAGAGAAGACCTCCTGATTAACTGAGTCCAGTCTTTAAAGGATACAGTTTTATTTCAGTGAGTGAATCATAGTGCAAAATGCTGAAATGAAGAGTCATTATTGGCCAAGCAGAACACACGTTAAGCATTTGTGTATGTCTATTATGTATTATGAATGCTCTATGAAGGTCTCAGCTATAATGCATTATAAATACCTTCATAATGCATTTTAATGGATTATACTGAACATGTATTATGAAGGTATCTATAGTTTAATAGATGGGAGCATCATAAGGCAGTCATAATGCATAATAAACATGGCTATAATGTGTCATGCCTTTCTACAAGTAGTTATAGCCGTATTTATAATGCTTTATGAATGCATTATAATGCATTATGAAGGTATCTACAATGCATTATGATGACTGCTTTAAGTAAAGTGTTACCAACATTTGTTTATTTGACAAATTTGGAATATGCATACAAATACACAGCAGCAGTTAAAATGCATAATTAAGATGCATATATTTGAAACAATGTCCTCACTGTCAATCATTATAATGGATAATTCAACCAAATAGTGTGGATTATACCAATTAATTTCCCATTTGGCACAGGAATCTTTTCCTGATGTCTCCATGCACTTCCATACTTGGTCCTGCGGGAGCGAAATTAAACTCGCCTTTAGTTCAAGGCCGAAGGTCTCCTGCAGGGCTTTGACGTGCTCTAGCCGCCCACAGCCCAAACGCCTTTTCATGGCCAATCAATACGTGCGAAAAGTCAAGTGAAAATCCACCACTGCACTGAAAGACTGAGACTCCATCTCTGTGAGGGGGACCCATTCCCTCTGTGAGCTGCTCCAGCTCTATAAATAAGTCTTCTCTCTCCCCGTCACTCTGTCGTTCCACTTAATTCGAGCTGTTTATTTTTTTTCCCTCACACTGGACACTTAGAACTTAATTTACTCGGGGGAGGAGGGACGTTGTGAGTTTCTCTGTGTATATTGCGGGGGCTGAGAAAATGACACATCAGCAGAGGGTTTCAGTCTGCATGTCCTCTGCCTGTAATTGGGTTTATCTTCATCTCATTGCTCTCATGTTGATGTTGCTTTGCAGTTTTGCTGGCCCCCGCTCAGAGGTGAAGTTTTCTCTGTCGAGAGGGGGGGGACTGGGAGATCATTTCTGAATTTCTGCTTAAGTTTTGAGGCAGAGGTTTTTATAGGAAGCTGTCAGGCATCCCACATGTTGGAGCAGAATCGAGGCTTCCGTGCTGAAAAGCCACCCCCGGCTCACCGCCTTCTGTTCTCATGGGCGAATAAGCAAAGCAGACTCCAGACTCAATATAAATGTGCAGAATAGCAGCCTATTGCATCACCTGCAAAATATGTTCATATCTCAGAGTTGCAGAGTCTGTTCCTTCCTATGGGCAAAACCCTAATTCCAACAATGACAACCTTAACCCCTATATCCAGCCCTAACCTTAACCTTAAGTAGCCAAACAAAATACAAGACTTTTGGCATTTTTAGTTTTTTGATTGCAGTCACAGACTTTTATTTAATTGAGTGGCCAAAAAATATTGTCCTCACAACGTCAAAGTAACATGTTTTTACCACATTGTGGGGACCAAATGTCCTCACAATGTAATATGTACGACACACACACACACATTCTTTCAAACATTTGTCTGATGTGACTATGATGTAAAGCGATCCAGATGTAAAACCTACGGTATAGGCAGGAAATTCAGATTTAATGGGACTGTATCTTTTAAAAATAGCATTCAGAT
>JAODJU010000036.1:1139649-1151243 GCA_026776725.1 Gnathonemus echidnorhynchus | reverse complement strand
GGGGGGGGTAAACCAGACCTGCGTTCCATAGGAAATGCATGGAGAAGCAGCTGTAAATGACTAATTAAAATCAGTGTCCCCTGAGATTCACTACATGAAAACAATGCAGGTGACACCCCCCCTTAGCCTGACCCCCACAGTAATAAACAACCTGTTTCCATCATAGGCCATCCTCTCTGACCCCCCCACCACCACCACCATGCATAACCCCTGATATCTGATGCTACGTTATTATATTTATCAATTTATTTTGTGATGGGGGGGGGGGGGGTTGGTGTAGGAATGGTGCTTCCGTCAGCCTGAGGGCACGAGGCCCCTGCACTGAACTGAACTGATGTCCCTTAATGACAGATAATGACCAAAGCGTGGTACAGTACACAGGACATACACTGTGGCTTTGAACTCAGGCTGCAAGGAACGGAATGTGGTCCACCTGGCTTGAAATGTGCTGAAAATGGGCTGGAAATGGCCCATAATTACCAAACCTTTGTGTTTGCTGGTTTGTGCTCGAAGGCGATTATAGATTTTGGAGCTATTTTCCAGGAATCCTCTAATCAGAGAGTGACTTTGCATGTTTTGGCTGAACAAAGTAGACAACAGTCTATGGCAATTATACTGTATTCTAGTATGTTTTATTCCTGTTTGGAATTGTAAAATGTTCTGTTTGTCAAAATAAAATAATTAAGTCATTCATCCTACTCACAAATTAAGGCTCAAATTAATATGCTTGTATTAAAAAAAAAACAAAACCTTTTTGTCTTGACATCCTGTTAAACAGATCTTAGGATCAAAGAAACCATGCATACACAATTTTTTCTTATCTTTTAACCCATCCCAATTAAGCCTATACACGTGTGTGTGTGTGTGTGTGTGTGTGTTTGCACCCGTGCGTGTCCTTATGCACTTTGATTTCCCCGAAGGTGCCGTTCTCATTAATCGGACCCTATAAAGCCTCGGTGCCGCTCACTGTGGGTCACCCCGCTGAAGATGCATGCTGCGCTGGCACTCTGGCTGCTCGTCCTCGGCCCCGGTGCCGCACAGGACGCCTGTCAGCGCTGGGAAGACCTGGACACCGCGGTGGTTCACAAGAGCGGCGATGTGATCCTGGGGGGCATGTTCCCCATCCACTCCAAAGGCGTGGAGGAAGAGCGCAGCTTCAGGACGCCTCCGGACCAGAGCCGGTGCAGAGGGTAACGGGGAAGGGAACTTGAGGGAGGGACTGGGAGCTCTGGGCATCTAGTTACCGCTAGCTCAGTGGGCTACCACTCTACCGCTAGCTCAGTGGGCTACCACCCAGGTACTACAATCACGCAAAGTATGCAAAAGGTGCAGCTGATCAAAATGATAATTTTGTTTAGGTTTAACCTGAGGGTATTCCGCTGGTCCCAGGCGATGGTGTTCTTCATTGAGAAGATCAACCAAGACCCATCTCTCCTCCCCAACATCACCCTGGGCTACCGACTATATGACACATGCGGTATCGTGGGGCTATCAGTGAAGACTGCCATGTCTGTCATCTCTCAGCCCCTGAAGAGGATAGGGGGGCAGTGTGGACCTCCCAGCATCTCCCTCATCATCGGTGACTCTGGCTCCACCCTCTCCATGGCCATCTCTAGGGTGCTCAACCTTTTCCGCGTCCCTCTGGTGAGCTGAGCAGAGAGGACTGTAAACATGTCACTTCCTGTCACACTCGATGCTTTCACTCCCACTAACCCCACATTTTCAGATCTTGCTTTTCTGTGTGCTCCCTGTCTCCAGGTCAGCTATTTCGCCTCATGTGCCTGCCTGAGCAACAAGCATAAGTTTCCGTACTTTTTCCGGACCATTCCGAGCGATGTGAACCAGGCGGATGCCCTAGCACGTCTGGTCAAGCACTTCGGCTGGACGTGGGTGGGCACTGTAGGAGCAGACGACGACTATGGCCGCACGGGCATCGACATGTTCACGGCAGCCGTGACCCGGCTGGGCGTGTGCGTCGCCTACAGGGTGGTCATCCCCAAGATCCCCACCAGAGACAGACTGCAGGAAATGGTTAAGACCATCCGCAGGTCTACTGCTCGGGTGATTGTGGCCTTTGCCATCGAGGAGGACATCCAGCCTCTCATTCAGGAACTCATCCATCAGAACATTACAGGTAAACAGTGGGTGGCCAGCGAGGCCTGGGTCACATCCACCCTCATCTCCACCCAGGAAAACTTCGCCTCCCTGAGTGGGACCATCGGCTTCGGCATTCGCCGGGCAGACATTCCTGGCTTCAAGCACTTCCTGGAGAGCCTAGAGCCGCTGGCCACACCCTACAACCCCTTTGCCAGGGAATTCTGGGAAACGCAGTTTCAGTGCTCTCTGAACACGACGGCGCCGTACTCCTCTACGGCTGAGCCGCCACAGTACGGGAGCATCTGCACTGGGTCAGAAAGCATCAGGGAGACAAACAGCATCTACAATGACGTGTCCCAGCTCCGGGTCACCTACAACGTGCACAAGGCCGTGTATTCTGTGGCCCAGGCACTGCATGCCCTGCTGGGATGCAGGAGGCGTAAGGGCTGCGCAGACCCCCGAGAGCTGCAGCCCTGGCAGGTGAGTGCATATCCCACTAGATGTCTCCGGCCCACTGATTGGCTGAAGCTCCTAATTACCCATGAGGAGGGAGCACCAATTATCCAAATTAAATGACATTAATCCATCCATCCATCTTCCAACTGTTTATCCCAGTCAGGCACACTTGGGGGGATGAGGGGATCTGAAGCACATCCCATGGAGAATCGGGCACAAGGCTGGGGTACAGGATGCTACTGTAAATGATATTAATACAGAAAAATATTTAAATATAATTATATTAGTAGAACAAACCATTTCAGTAAGACAGCTCATTTTCTGAGCTCAGAGGTAGTCAGAGATAGAGAAAAGGAAGACAGGATGAAAAGATAGGACTTCCTGCAGTTTACAGCGCTGTCATCTGCGTGACCATGGAGACCGATGGGATTAAAATCCATAGGTGGTGCAATTCCTGAAGGAGGTGAACTACTCCAATTCCTTCGGCGACGTCGTCTACTTCGACGCGAACGGCGACCCCGTGGGCTCCTATGACATCATCAACTGGCAAAGGGAGGGTACGGGGCCCGTGACCTATGTGACGGTGGGACGTTTCGATGCCACCCTGCCGTTCGGCGAGCAGCTGGTCCTGCAGCAGGCAGACATCGTGTGGCACGGGGGCCGCCGGGAGGTAACGTTAGATCAGTGCCGTGGCGGCGCCGGGGGGAGTCAGTGTTCAGAGCAAACGACCGTGCATTAGGCAGCGTCATTAGGCAGAAATGGGAGACTCGCTCTCTGTCTTAATCGGCAGCGGATCATGTTTTACTTAATGGTTTAGGCTCCTTTATGTTCCACTGGCAGGATGTGTAATTTGTATAAATACTGGGGAAGTGATTTTTAAAAGTTAGAGGATGAAAACAGGAAAGAGACAGGCCTTTTTCAGAACTGGGATTCTGTTAATCGAGCAATGTGTGTGTGTGTGTGTGTGTGTGTGCGTGCGTGCGTGCGCGTGTGTGTGTGTCTGTGGTTCAGGTATACATTACTTTGAGGGGATCAAATCTCCCTACAATGTGGTAAAAGTCTGTTATTTTTGACATTGTTGGGACCATTTTTTCGGTCCCTACAAGGGGAAATTCAACTTTATAAAAATGTGTGACTGCAATCAAAAAACTGAAAATGTCAATAGTCCTGTATTTTGTTTGGTTACCTATGACTAAGGTTAGGGCTGGGTGGGGGTTAAGGTCGTCAGTGTTTGGGATCAACTGTTTGTGTGTCTGCGTCTGCGCATGTCAGGTGCCGGCGTCTGTGTGCTCTGACACCTGCTACCAGGGCTTCAGAAAAGCCACACGCACGGGGCAACCAATGTGCTGCTACGACTGCGTCGCCTGCGCCGAGGGCACCTTCAGCAACCTCACAGGTACGGCTGCGTGAACGTCAGCCGCATCCTGCCGCATTACACCGTAGCGCGCAACCGCTGCACTCTCTCCTCTCAGACCAGGATGACTGCATGCCCTGTCCAGAGGACTTCTGGTCCAACGCGAAGCGTGACAGCTGCGTCGTCAAGGAGACCGAGTTCCTGTCCTACACGGAGGTCTTTGGCCTGACGCTGGCTGCGATCGCCATCCTGGGCGCGGTCAGCACAGCAGTGGTGGCAGCCATCTTCTCGTGGCACAGGGACACGCCGCTGGTCCGCGCCAACAACTCGGAGCTGAGCTTTCTGCTGCTGCTGGCGCTGGCGCTCTGCTTCCTGTGCGCCCTGGCCTTCCTGGGCCGACCCTCGGCCTGGTCCTGCCGGCTGCGCCGCACCGCGTTCGGGCTCAGCTTCGCGCTCTGCCTGTCCTGCCTGCTGAGCAAGACGCTGGTGGTGCTGATGGCCTTCCGGGCCACACTGCCGGGCAGCAACACGGCCCGCTGGTTCGGGCCCATGCAGCAGCGGCTGGGTGTGTTTGCCTGCACTGCGCTGCAGGGGCTGCTGTGTGGGGTGTGGCTGGCTGAGGCCCCGCCCTACCCGGTGAAGAACACGTGGCTGTACCGTGACAGGATCATTCTGGAGTGCCACCTGGGCTCGCTGGCCTTCTTCTGCTGTGTGCTGGGGTACATCGGCTGCCTGGCTGGCTTCTGCTTCATCCTGGCTTTTCTGGCCAGGAAGCTGCCTGACAACTTCAATGAAGCCAAATTCATCACCTTCAGCATGCTCATATTCTGTGCCGTCTGGATCACCTTTATCCCAGCTTATGTCAGCTCACCTGGGAAGTTCACTGTGGCCGTCGAGATATTTGCTATTTTAGCTTCCAGTTTTGGTTTGCTTTTCTGTATATTTGCCCCCAAATGTTACATTATCATCTTTATGCCTGAAAAGAATACTAAAAAACATCTCTTATCCCAGCGAATGGCAAAATAATTTACCTGTCTGGCATCCAGACTTTTAAAGGAGGTTTGATTTTGTGTAGCTTATGATAAGGATTTTTATTTTAAAAGTTAATGACCACAATGGTTTTGTTTGCTAGTACGCGCTGGTAAGAATACACACACACGCGGGATTTTTTTGTATTTCCATCGCAGTTTCCTGTGCCGTTTGTGGGATGAGAAATCACCACCAGGGGGTGCTAAAGCCCTAGAATGCGATTTTGTGTGCAGCCATTGCCTGTAGAATCTCCGTCTGAGGTACTTTTCTCCTGTAGCTTGAATGCAAATGAGCAAAAAAACAGAATCAGAATATATGTGATCCCTGTATGAACCGGTTATTAAATAATGTGTCTTAGAGATTGTCTTTGTGTGATGGCTAACAGCTTCCTGTTACTACATTAGTCAGAATGGGAGAGTTTTACAATAAATTTTAAACTGGCTTCTCGCCGTTCTGTTTTGGAGTTATTGACCTTCCAGTTCGACTCTGTGATCACGTGTTTATGTTAATCCAGTCAATAAGTGCCATCTAAACGCTGTCCTTTGTATTGGAGCTACAGAGGCGCCCATTCAAATGAATATCACGATGAAGAACGTGCAACAGAATTGCTGCGGGGCTCATCAAAGCTGAAAGGACTGCACTAGCCACACTGCACCTAGATACACAGGCACACCCAAATATTCTTACGGCAATAGACTGATAGAGGGGTACTGTACTTTTATAGCTAATAGTCTAATAGCATTCTGTCAGGCTGTGGTCATATAATCCCATTTACACTTCTTCCATATTGCCTTGATATAATGCTGTCTTATTTACATTTACATTGCCCATAGAACATTCTACGCATCAGTCTCTGGCATTTCGCGTAATGATTTTTCTGAATGAACTCCCTGCAAACAAGAATAATCGCATCATTTATAAAGATTCCCCTTTTCCCTTTTCATCGGTTGTGAAAACTTGAGGGCCTTTGTTTTCGCACAGTGAAAGGTCTCCCTTTTCTTCCTAGGGTGTTAAGTCAGACTGAATGCTCATGTTACTGACATCCCACACCACACTGTGCAGTGATTAATGGCTGGCGACGTCCCTGATTGGTTAATTACCCAGTGGGACAACATTACACTGCTTTTGTTTTACTTCTCTCTCTCCAAATGCGACTGACCACATCTCCTTCCCCTCCTCACTCCTCTGCCCTTCCTTCAACTGGAGGAGATGCAGAGAATCTGTGTCACGTGCGAGAGGAGTACAGCCCCACCGTTTGTCCCCTTTGGGGGCCTTTCGGGCTTTAGTGACACTGTGAGCCCCACCCACACACGCAGCTTGGATTCCAGCTCCTGGCAAATCTACACCAGGGGCAGTTTGGCTTCACAATGGGCCGATTCAGAGAAGCTCAGAGAACACGCTGTTCTACCTCAGCTCGCTGGGAGACTTGGCCCAGGTCACTGACACTGTGGCCCAGTGGTCTCCCTGTTTGGGGAGCACTGTGGGGGTAACTGGACCTGGTAATACCCACTGGGAGGTAAATATCTGGGCTGCAATTTGACTGGGATCAGCAACGTTCAGGGGGGGTTAAGTGATTCCCACACGAGCCAAACAGTGGTGCAAGAGTTCTGACTCCAGCTGAGAGCTGTCAGGGTCAGAAAAGCTACTCTGATGGCGGTGATTGATGGACATTTATTTACGTTACAATATATTTAATAAATGTAACATGCCAAAATGACACACGAAAAGCAGGCCACATTCACGATCCAGATAAACATTTAAACAAGATTTTTTAACATTTAACTGACACTTTTATCATGGCAATGAGGTTCTAAGAGTCATTGATGCTAAAACTGAATAAGTAATGAACAGCGTCCTTCACAGACAGCTGTTGGGTTATATATCAGCCTAAAGAGTCACATGTGGATCAGCAAAGCAGCTTTTCCATCTATGGGAACTTCTTCATAGTCCTTCCTTTCATTTTGCCATCATGCTCTTCTTTGTATTTCTTTCTGGCTTCAGTAAAATCATGTAACACTTCGGGGCAAAGATGCACAACAGAAGTCCATAGCTGGAGGCCAGGATGGCGAAGATCTCCACGGCGACCGTGTACTTCCCTGGCGAGCTGACGTAGGCGGGCACGAAGGCCACCCAGACGGCGCAGAAGATGAGCATGCTGAAGGTGATGAACTTGGCTTCATTGAAGTTATCGGGCAGCTTCCTGGCCAGGAAGGCCAGCAGGAAGCAGACGGCGGCCAGCAGGCCGATGTAGCCCAGGACAAGGCTGAAGCCCAGGGCCGACCCGATCTCACACTCCAGGACCAGCTTAGGGCTGTGGCCTGTGTGCTCAGACGGTAAGGGAGGGGCCTTGGCCAGCCACAACACGCAGATCACCACCTGAATCAACGTACAAAACAAGAGTCCCATCCGCTGCTGGGCCGGGCCAAAGTAGCGCATGATATTGTTACCTGGTAATGTAGCCCTGAAGGCCACCAGCACTACCACCGTCTTACTGAGGACGCAGGAGACACAGAGGACAAAGCTGATTCCGAATAGGGTGTGACGCAGCCGGCAGGACCAGGCCGATGGCCGGCCCAGGAAGGCCAGGGCGCACAGGAAGCAGAGCGCCAGCGCCAGCAGCAGCAGGAAGCTCAGCTCCGAGTTGTTGGCGCGGACCAGCGGCGTGTCCCTGTGGCGGAAGAACACGGCCGTGACGGCAGCTGTCAGGGCGGCCCCGGTCACAGAGAGCACAGTGAGGACGACGCCCAGGGTCTCTCCGAAAGACAGGAACTCCACCTCCTTCAGCACACACTCTGTGTGCAAGCTGTTGGACCAGAATCGTTCTGGGCACTTCATACACTCAGCGGAACCTTAAATACAACAGCAATCAAAAAAGGATGCATCAGAATTAAATAACACATTCCCCAGCTTCCCCTAGAATCAGGATGTGCCAGTGCTGTTCACTGAAGTTTTCAGCGTCAGGTACTGCTCGAGGAGGTTAGGGACCAGTGGCACCTGTCTGGTTGCTGACATGCCCATCTGCGCAGGGCAGGCAGTCAAAGCAGCAGACAGGTTTTCCTCTCTGAAGAGCTCTCCAGGTACCTGGGGGACAGGGCGCGCTACACTGAGACACGGGGACCTGTGGAGACAACAGGCCACACACCTGACACCCCAGCCCCACTGAAGCAGGCAGCAGGCAGATGAGAACCAACGCCAAGCCCCACAGGCAGTAGAGAGGGCGCCTGCAGTCACATGCTTCAAGGTGACCTTCCAGGGCACTTTTGTTTGTTATTCCTGGACAGCAGCCCTATTAATGATCACCTCTGGCATCGCACGGCGTCTGAATTTATTCCAGAACTTTCCCACAGGCTACAAACTCCATTTTGCGTACGTTGATCTGAAAGGCTGTAATTAACACGCTGGCATGGTCTAATCGCTAGTGAAATCTGTCATATTTTTAGCCGCACTCGCACACAATGCCGACTCTATGAGTGATCGCCGTCTGCGGGACCGAGGCGTCCATCAACAGCCTGGCTCCGTGGGGTCGGAAGGGGGGCGGAAAATTCCAGGAATCTGAATATTAACGTCAGAGATTTGTGGTATGTGAACTAAAGGCTGCCCACTGTGAACTTTCAAACGAAAGCGCAGGAGAGGCAGGGCACAGTGGGTCACTCACCTCCTTTTGGGAGCCACCCCAGAAGACCTTCTTAACGTCGAACTCGAACGTGCTCCGAGAGCCGTCCACAGAATCAAACTGGCCCACCTTGACGAATTCCACCCGGTCCCCGGGTCCCCTGTGCCAGTTGATGATGTCATACGATGGCATCGGATCACCGTTCTCATCAAAATGTATCTCCTCCCCAGCAGGTGTGGTGAAGTTTACAGCTCTGAGGTAATGAAGGAGCTTCCGGGAGCAGGAGGTCAGGAAATGGACACATGTCACAGAGAAGATCAAGCACAGATATTAACCACATACTGTGGATGCTCCATATACTTTACTCTAATACATATACTACGTTATACTCCATTATACTCCTGATACAGAGTACAGCAAGAAAAAGCGGTGGAGTTGGGATTCAACTTTACCTGCCATGGCTGCAGCTTACTAACATCGGGGCACTGCTTATCCTCAAAGGGCCCTTGACCTGGCTGGCAGGCGAGCATGTTCTGCAGGGCGTGAGCGATGGCGTAGACGGCCTTGTAAACGTTGTAGGAGACCCTCAGCTGTGACACGTCCGTGTAGATGTTTTCCACTAGATCCAGCCTTTCTGTTCCTGAGCAGCGGGATCTGGTGGATGCCAAGTGAGACTGTCGGTCCTCCAGGGAGCACTCAAACACAGCTTCCCAGAATTCCCTGACAAACGGATCAGCACCGGATGAATTGGGATGAAGCCGGGTCAGGAAAGGCCTGAGCCCCTGGATGTTCCCCCTTCGCAGAGCGAAACCGATGGTGCCACCCAGTGAGGCCATGAACTGGGGGGCAGAGAGCAGGCTGGATGTGACCCAGCCCTCCGTGGCGATCCACTGCTTCTCTGTGATGTTCTGCTTCACTACCTCACTGAGCAGGGCATACATGTCTGGGGTGATGCCGAAAGTGACCACCACCCGGGCAGAGGACCGCTTAATGACGTCCACGATGCGCGCCATCCTCCGCTGCGAGTACGACTTGGGGATGAGCTCGGAGAATGCCAGACACACCTCCGCGCTTCGGAGCTCTCGCTGCAGCAGAGCGACGCCTGACTTCCCATAGTCATCGTCTCCGGCCACCACGCCCACCCAGGTCCAATCCAGCAGGCGTAGCAGGCGAGTCATGGCGCGTACCTGGAAGGCGTCGCTGGGCACCGTGCGCAGGAAGGTGGGGTACTTTCTCCAATCGCTCAGGCATGCACAGGAGGCAAAGTAACTCACCTGGGGGGGGGGCAGAAAGCTCCAGTTAGGAACTAAACTAGTAGCACCATTAAATAATAATCTCAATGTTATCTAATGCTCAACACAGTCACCATAAAATATCAGCAATGTAGTTTTCATTATATTTAACACAGACTGTAGCTGATGAACACGTAAAATGCAATAACATAGAAGCCCCCAGGTGGAAAACGAGGAGGCCATATTTGACTGGACGCTTCACGCAAGCCTGAGTCTGAATAGAATCTGCATTTGACCTGGGAATAATTAGTTATCCGCTCACCAGTGGGATGCTGAAGACACTGAGTGTGCGAGCGATGGCAATAGAGGAGGAGGAACGGGCGTCGCCGATGATGACGGGCACAGCCGTGGCGCCGCTGCACGTCACGTGGTCCTGCCCCGTCACCAGAGCCAGGGCGGCGGCCAGCGTGGTGCCCTCGGCAAGGCAACTGTCGGCTGCCGCATAGCCTAGCGTCAGGTTAGGCAGCAGGGCTGGGCTGCGGTTGATCTCCTCCACGGCGAAGATCATTGTCTGCAGCCAGCGGTAAGAGCGCAGGTCGAACCTGGGGGAGCGACAGAGAGAGGGGAGGGAAGGAAACAGCATTGTTTTGCATCGGCATTAAAACGCACGACATGCGACATAATGGCAAGAGTTCGCTAGTGCAGCGAGATGTTTTTACTTAGTCTGAGATATTATTCTGTACTCATGTGTCAGAGACAGACAGTGGTTCTCCATAGAGGTTCTCTCACTCAAGGCACTTGGTGGCCACAGCTTGCTGAGTGAAGAGCTGGTCGGGATCGGGGGCCCGCATGTGTACGGGGAAGAGCCCCCCCATGAGCACGTCCCCGTCCCGGTGCAGCACCCCCGAGGGTGGGCCGCCCACCGGCCAACATGGCCCGTCCTCCAGTGCTCGGGCGGGGAGCAGCCAGAAGCACAGTAGGCACAACCAGGCAGCCGGGCCCATCTGGCAGGATCGGGACGTGGAGACGCGGGGCACACCTGCTTATGTACGCCGCGGGCGGCCTGGCACGTAAAAAAACAAGCCGTGCATCGATTAGGCCGAGCAAGCAGCGACGTGCAAGAAAATTGAGCTGTCCCTAGTGGAGTGCGGATAATCGGCGCCTCGTGCACACAGAGGAATCCCGCTATTGTTGTTTTTTCACCCAGACCTCCTTCGCCGGAGGACACTGGGTTCTTACAGCCTTGGCAACACGCTTTGTTTACGATCCACTCCAGATCGCCATCGTTTTTTTATGACGCACCGTTTCCTGACAGATGCTGGTGTTTAACGATGCTGCTGGGCCCTGCCTTCCAGCACGGCGATGAAATTAGGAGACCGGCAACACGGAAAACCACAGAACATGGGGCATATGGCTGGAGACCAGGATGCTCTTCCTGGGTAAAACCCAACAAGAAAAACCTAATTAGCATCGTCAAGCCATGTAGAGCAGTGAAACATGCAGCAGTAAGGCAATGAAATTAGCTAACAAGCTGGCTCTGATCTTAGCTTAGTGCTAAACCCCTTCTCCAAGGTAATTCTGGGAACTGCAGGGGAGTAACGGAGGTGTTCTCCATCTGTACTTTCATCACCGAGCTGCAGCTTCTTTCCCGTTTCCATTTCAGCGCCTGATCCTGCCTGTTTGCATGTACGTGTCTGTCTGCACATGTTTGTGTGTGATGGACCATTTTCACGGCCCTGGGCAAAACGGAATGGAGTAATTGCTAGTTAATGTGTCTGTTTTGCAGCGGCCTTGAGACAGGGAAGATCCAGCC
>JAODJU010000036.1:1117037-1130809 GCA_026776725.1 Gnathonemus echidnorhynchus | reverse complement strand
AAAAAAGCCCAGATATCTCAAGATGATGGTGTTGCTGTTTGATTGCAAAATTAGGGTGTGAATTCAACACATTTGAATTGATGGTATTTAACGTGACTGGTGTAGACATGCAACCCTTCCTGAAATGTCATTATGGTTGTTTAAAGATCTCCTGGCCCCTTCATAAAGGAATTTGCTGATTTCTTAACTAGCTTGATCATACATATAGATAAAATTTTCATTGTTGAGGTTTTTAATATCCATATGGAAAATGATAGTAATCTTCTCAGGACAGCCTTCATCTCCGTTCTAGATTCTGTTGGTTTTTAGATTTGGTTCTTAGCTGTGGTATTTCTGTGGAACATGTGGAAGTTCTCCCACTAAACTCTGCTATCTCAGACCATGCATTGGTGATGTTTGAGATTCAGACAAGGGCAACAACATTGTTGGCTCCTAAGCACTACTTCAGGTGTTCAATCAGCGCTTTGACTGCTGCAATCCTCGATTAAACACACTATACACGAAGAGACAGGACCACTAGTGAGGCTGAACTGGAACTTGTGTTCCAAATGGTTGAGCAGACATTCGGTAGCAGACTTTACTGTGTTGCTCCATTAAAAAGAAAACTTAACGACAAGAAACACACAACTTGGTATACAGACCAAAAACGTGAGTCTAAGCAAGCCACACATAAACTTTAACGTAAAAGGAATATCACCAAGTTAGAGGTTTTTTGGATTGCCTGGAAAGAAAGTGTTTTAACATACAGATATTCATTATCTAGGACCATACCTCTCCAGGCTGATGGAAAACAACAAAAACAGTCCCAGATTCCTATTTGTCGTGTCTGACAAGGAATCATGCAACAGTGGACTCGCAGGGTCCAGTAACACATAGCAGCAATGATTTTATTGTGTTTTTTTGATGACAGCCAGTATTAGGGAGACTATTCGTAGTGTTACATTGGTTGTTCATGACATTCAGATATCTGGCTCAGATAGAATAAATCAGGAGATATTTGAATTCTTCTTTATGATCTACTGAACCTACAATCTGTTTCTTAGATAACATACCTGCAAAGCTGTTTGAATAGATTCCACCACTAATACGCAGCACATTACTTAATATAATAAAGATCTTTAAGACTGGGGTATGTCCCAAATTCACTCAAAAGTTCCTATTGTCTGACCCATCCTCAAGAAACCAAATCTGCATCCCAGTTATTTGGTTAATTACAAACATATTTCTAACCATCCATTTAATTCTAATATCTTAGAAAAAAAGTAATTGCTAGTCAGCTCCCTCTGTTTTTGGCAAAGAAACAACATTAATGAAATGTTCCAATCGGGGTCCTTATCACAGTACTGAAACTGCACTGCTGAGAGTCATGAATGACTTGCTTATGGCTAGTGATGATGGATGAATATCCCTGTTGATCCTACTGGATCTAAGTGCACCATTTGATATTGTTGACTATAATATTTTATTGGTAAGGTTGGAGTCTTTGGTTGGTGTTAAAGGGCAGGCAGTGTTCTGGTTCTGCTCATATTTAACCGACTGTTTGCAGTTCATCCATGTGAGCAATGAATCCACCAGAGTGAGGTATGGTGTCCCACCATGTTCTCTCCTGGGTCCACTACTATTCACCTTGTACATTCTGCATCTTGGTGATATTATTAGGAAACATAGTGTGAGTTTTCATTGTTGTGCTGATGATGCACAGCTATACATAACTGTAAAAACAGATGAGCTATCACAACTGTCAAAGACTGGAGGATGCTTGGCTGAAGTTAGGAGCTGGATGACGAGTAACTTCCTTCTGTTGACCCCTGACAAAAGAGAGGTGTTACTATTGGGCCCTAGAACAGCCCAGGGTGCTGTTGATAGCATAGAGCTTGATGGCTGCCTACTGCCTAGTCAATGCAAGCACAGTGGTTTAAGGCCTCGGTGCCACAATTGACTCAACCGTTTCTCTGGATGCTCACATTTACAGCATTTAGCAGACGCTCTTATCCAGAGCAACTTCCATTTTTTTTTTCTAAATTCAGGGATAGTCCCCCTGGAGCAAGTTGGGGTTAAGGGTCTTGCTCAGGGACCCAATGATGGAAGTGCCAGAGGTGGGACTCAAACCCACAGTCTCTTGGTCCAGAGGCAAGTGTCTTAACCACTGTACCACCAACACATAAATACAAATGTGGTTAAAACAGCTATTTTCCATCTGAGGAATATTGCAAAATGTAGAACAATGCTTTCACTTGAGGATGCAGAAAAGTTAGTACACCCCTATATAACCTCTAGACTGGACTATTAGTTGGGTGCACCTCTGCATCATTAAACAAACTCCAATAAGGACTGTGAAATGTGAGCAGATTAGCCCTGTACTAGCGTCAATCTGCTGGCTTCCGGTTAATTCTCATATCAACTATAAGGTATTACTGCTAACCTGTAAGGCACTGAATGGTCTATCACCAGAGAACATTAGCAGTTTTTCTAGTTTTGTATAACCTCACTTGTTTGTTCCATTCTCCATGGGGTGGCTACCTGGCAGCACCTAGAGTGGAACAATCTTGGTTGCAGAGCATACTGTTACAGGGTTCCAAGGTTGTGGCAGAGTCTACCAGCAAGCGTCTGAGATTCAGACTCACTCACGGTATTTAAAGTCAATGCTAAAAACTCACTTGTTTAGTCTAGCATATGGTGACAAACCTAATAGCTAGCTTTTACCCCCAGCTAGGATTATAGTGTGAGACACAGAGTTGGTTGGGGATCAGTGTCATTGACTTTGGGTGAACTCGGTGTCCAGTACTCTCCATCTGGCTTCACATGTCACATGAGTGCTGGTGTTCAGGGATTTTTCATGTCTGTGTTCCCTCCCAACTTTCCTGCCTAGTCAAGCTGCCACAGTTAATTAGACCTGCCAAAGACACCTTATCTCCATACTGCACCACAAATTACTCCACATAATGTCATTCAGGTCGGCCAGTTTAATTAACACACTGTTCATTTCTTCCCTACAACGTGAGGGATTCTGTTAGGGATGCACTGATCGATTGGCTAGTGACCGAAAATGGCACATTTTCATCCCGAATGGCACTGACCAGCACTCAGCCAATCAGTCTAAATATGGCTGATTTTATGAGCCAATCAAGTACTTTTTGAACCAACCAGTGGTGGTCGATATGGCGATATTTTATGATACTCAACTGCAATTGCATCCACAGTACACAGTTCAGAGGTATTGTAAGAATCGAGATACAGCACTACATTTACATTTACATTTACTTTTATTTAGCAGACGCTTTTGTCCATACCGACGTACAAGTGAGGCAAATAGTATATTACATGTGCACTACTTCACACTATTATTATAACAACAAACCGGCAAGTACCTATCACGTGATGCCTGTGTGTCCGGACACTACAACAGTACCACAACAAAAACAGACTGACGTGAAACAAAGCAATTTCAGCTTGCATAACATATCAGCACTGTCTATATATCTCAGTTCTTTGTCAATTATATGTCTCAATCGATCTCAGTTAAGTGCCTAGATGTTAATTTTATAACTTAATTGATCTTTTTTAGCCAGGTAGCTAAGTTGGTGAAAAAAACAAACCAACAAACTTTATATACTGCTACTACTGCTAAAAATATTGTACTTGTGTCACAAAGTAAATAACACACGGTCCATAGACTGTTCAAGTGCGTTGTTACATAAATTGGTTCCAAAAAGGTTCTACTTTGATTGTGTGAAATAGTTTGTATTTGCAAAATCTTATTCGAACCAATCTACTGTATTTTGCAAACTTTATAAAGGTCCTGTACAACAAGTGACAACACAACCATCTTTTTTAACCACCTCAAAGTACTGATCGGCCATGCCCCCTGTTAGAGCACCTGCCCCTCGAAAAGTCTGCGCACGTCACTGCCAAAAACATTTGGAACAACCAATTTTATTCGACACTTGTGGAGCCATTTTTATTTGAAAAGGTTATTAGAAATATTTTGCTTGTAGAAAGTTCACTAAAGCAGTGTTTAAAAGGCATAGTCTGGTAATTATTATTAAACTAAGAAAACTGGAATCGGCCAAGATCACTATCAGCCGGTCAGGTTTAAAAAAAAAAATTGCCAATCGGGATTGGCCAAGAAAAATGCAATCGGTGCATCCCTAGAATCCACCCTAGACTTCCTGATGATGGGCAGTTCCTTCCCTGCCCACCCACCCTGCCTACACATCTGCCGATGCTTTCTTGCTTGCTGTTGGACAGCACCACCCTTCCGTCCTACCAAAGGAAGCAGTATCCTCAACTGCCTGCCCAGATATCAGCATTCATAATTCCACTGGACCTTCTGCATATATACCTGGGCTACAAACAATTCTGTTTTATAAATTGGGAGAATGGGCTCCTGTTTTGAGTCTGGTTCCACCTAAGGTTTCTTCCTATGAGGAAGCTTTTCATGCCAGTGCTGCCTCTGGCTTACTTTCTGGTGGCTGTGGGTAGGGATAATGTCAAGCGCTTTGAGGTAATGTAATGTAAAAATGCACCATAGAAATTGAATTGAATTGAATTGAAAACAGAATGTGGAGGGAAGGGGTCTTGAGAACCTTTGGTGTAGACATTGCTTTACTGCTAAGTCATATGGCCTTCCAGTCTCTACATTTATAAAGAAAAGAGGAGCACTCACACACATACACGAGTAAAGACGCTCAGTTATGCACAAAACAGTGGCTAAGATCTATGGTGAAACATAGCCAGAATCATAATAAGCAGACTGCTGTGCTATGAAGGACTGGTTTGTGTCAGCCCTGGAAATTGTAGGAATCATAAATCACAAAAATCAAATGACTGATCAAGTCCTTCATATTCAACTGAACATGTACAAGATCTGCATGAACAACATATCTTGTATGCATGTTGACCTAATTGAAAATATGTATACCATAGTAGTTTTTTTAATAGATGCAAATCAAAAATAAAATCTTATAAAGGTAATCCATTAGATATTTTTGTATTTGTGTTAAGACTTTATATCAACCACATAAAAATATTTATGCAAATTTGTTCCAGACTTTTAGTTTTTGACATATAAGACTGTCCTCACAATAACTGAATTCAGTAGAGTTTCTGTAGAAACAAATTGTTCCTGCAGGACCCTGGTTGTACATTTATGTGCTCCTAATATCTGACCTCTGCATCACATAGTTTACTCTCATGTGATGTGCAACAACAGATCCCTGTTCATTACTATAAATCTTTCTTGAACTATTTGCAGAGCAATAATATACTGGGATCTGCTTGGTTACAACTGACCTCAAGGAAGAAAAATCTCATACTTAGATCAATTATATGTGATACATAAAATGTAAATTGGAGAGAATAATGGTCCCTGTGGGGACACTGTTCATGGAGAAAGTATCTGATGGCCCTGGTCTCCCCTCTGGAGGACTGTGGATTGCTGCTAACCCTTTCCTAGTGCCCAGCAGTCAGTGAAAAGCTGAGATTCTCCTCACATCTCATGCTTCTGGTTCATCACCACACTCGACATGTCTTCTTAGGTACCATGTAGGACTTATTTTGGCAGTTGAAGGCTTTGGCAAACTCTGGGAAATTCTGGAGTGATCCCAGTACCCTGTAGAGAACAAAATATAGAATGTTCTTTCTCCAGTTTTTTTCATTCTCACATTATAATTTTTGCTCTGATACCAAGACAAAACAACAGCCTGACCTGAACTCGCCTGGACTGTGGACATCAGTCTTAATAGAATTAACAGCATGTTCTGGCCTGTGAGTTCCACACCACACCTGAGAATGGGGGTGAGGGAATAAATCTGTTTAGATGGGAGACCAGTATATTTTAAGTTACAAATCACCACTATTTCAGGATTGTCAACACCTCTGTTAAGTAGGAAGTGTTGGAGGTTTTTATATGATGTTGTTCTTCCCCGATCCTTCCTTTCATTTGCTCCCACTTGGTTTACACTATCAGACCCGCCTTAATGTGCTCCTGTGAACACTTACCTGGGCAAAGTTGAGGAAGAAGAGCTGCTTGTGGTTCAGGTTAATGCCAGGTAGAGGTGCCTCCTCACCATGTTTGTTTATGTAGGTCAGGTAGGCCTGAAACATCAAGCAACATATCTAGTCGAGAACCACACAGGAAAAAGATCCCTTCTACACCTTGAACTTCCTTGGTCATCATAGTCAGATGCCTTCTCATCAGGTTTATGAAGCAGGGTGCTCTTTGTCTGAAAATCTCAAACCCTGCTTCTCTAGAGATCCTTGGGCGCAAAAGGTCTCTTTGAGCAAAGGGGAACTGCAATGCTCCAAACTCCATCTTGGAGACAAAAATGACCACTCTGTTCTGTCTCTGTTCTGCATTCTTTATTGATTGTTGATTAGGAACATGACTGTATTGTAAATGTGTTGTGCTTTGGAACAATTGCCAAAAAATAATTATATTTCCTCAAACAATTTGACATAACCCAGCTGAGACATGAAAACAAATCTGCCGCACAGTTCAGAGCTTCATGTGGAATCCAAACTGCAGACTCTTTCCTTAAGGTCCAGGAAACAGACCATGAAACTGTCTGCATGTGCTGTGTTCAGATTAAATCCATCTTTCCATCATCAAATGGTGACAAAAGGAATTACTCTCCACACTGTAGCTCAAGCTGGTAATTTTAATAATCATGACCACCGTCACAAACATGCTTATAAAGCAGATTGAATCAGCAATCATGAAACTGGATAGGGTAAATTATTACAAATTATAAAATACCTGATGTCTATTGTAATAATATGAAAGTAGGAAATCAATCTAAGGAAGACTTTCTAAATGTAAAAGCTTTATAATATACTCTTAGAGCCATATCCTTACATAGGGAAGAGACATTAGGATGTGCCGTCCTTACTTGATATGACTGTCGGATGCCCCCGTTGTCTGCGATGTTTTCTCCGAGGGTGTTATTCCCATTGATCTTGTCACACAGGCAGTGCACAGATAGGGGAACAAAAACTGTCATTTGGGGTTTTCTTTGTGTGTTTTGAAATCACTGCCTATACCAGGAAAAACTATTAAGCTCTCTGCTCACTGGGGAAGAACACCATTGTTAGTGATCACGATGCCATGATAAGGGAAATGTGTCTGCTTTCGGGTAGTTCTTTTAGGGAAGAACCATAGGCAGGTGGGGGGCATGTCTAGATGTCTCTCTCTGCAATGTTTTCATTTATTCTAGCAGCTCCTCTGGCATATTGCTGTAAAAAATGTAGGATGAGGTGACATGTGGAGGGTGGCTTCCTTACATTTTGGCCACTGGCCATATCCCAAGAGAAATTTCCATATTGATGGACAATGCACTTTGACAGATCCTGAAAGCGCTCTGTAGATGCTGTGGTCCACCAGTCCTTCAGGTCTCCATCCTTGTCGAAGTTCCTGCCTGTTCAATGAAGCACACTCATACTGACTCATCACATTTTCTGCTGTGTTCTCAAAGAAATGTTCTGAGTTTTGTACCACATTAACAGTACAGCACTTGATCATAAAATTGATTTTCCCATATTAACAGTGTAAGAAAAATCATAGGAAATATAGTTAGAATGGTATTTATAATGAATGAAATCCTGACGAAAAAAAAAAGAAATTATGAAAAGTAAAAAGTCAGCCATTAGTTAGAAATCCAATGTCAGCACTTTTTTTTACCAGCCTATAAACAGTGATTTGTATGATCATATGCCATTACTCGTGCTGTTTTTACAGTTATAATTAAACACAATCTTATTTTTTTTCCTTTTCTTACAGTGTAATAAGATTCAGATATGCATTTCTTCTGATATCCGTTCAACACATTTCTGTCCTGTATTAATTTCAGACACAGACCACAAAGGATATTTAGTCCTTCATTGCTCAAATTGAATATCATTTTATTGCATCAGTGGAAATTCCTGAGAACGCTGAGTGTAGATTGAATAGGATACCAGCTTTTTGGTGCCTGCACATTTTAGGTAAAAACAGTACTCTGAAATATCAGAGTACTTCACTCACCATTGTCATCAAAGCCGTGAGTGATTTCATGGCCAATGACCATTCCAATGCCACCATAGTTAAGAGACATGGGTTGACCTTTGCCAAAAAAGGGGGGTTGAAGGATTCCAGCTGGGAACACTGTGGGAAAGAGGGCCTTCGATGTCATTTACAGGCAACACCATCAGCCCACATGAAGCTATGAACAAACTAAGAATGCTTCATTGTGGCCACTAACTGTACACTCATGTAATGTCAGGTAGGTACATTCTACCTTTCATTAGCCCAAACTGACCCACTATTTATGCTTTAACAAAAACTGGGAAGGCCTCTATACAACCTCATAATGATTTAACAATTTATTATAGGAAAGAGTAAATGGTGTGATGTCACTTATACCTATTTGGTTTCTGCTTGATGAGTAGAAGGCATTCACAATGGCAGCTCCTGTAATCCATCTTTTTTCAGCAACAGAAAAAAAAATTGAGATTACAGTCATACTCAAGTTCCCTTGGTATTTGGAAAAGAACATGTGTCATGTTGAGTAGAGACTGTGACCTGGGTACCTACAGATCCAGCACAGTGACTTACTCTTCTTTGTTAACTTTCATTCTTAGTTTCTTCAGTCGTTTCTTCTGACCATACTCTAGGTTTTTCAAAATGTTCTCGAAATACTCATGCACATTGTAGCTCAACTAAAACAACAAAAACATAAAATAGCAAAAGCTCAATTTTCTGGTACTATGTACCATACTATAAGACCATAGCATTAAAAAGTGATTGTAATGCTTTATTTTCTGTTATAGACGTTTTACATGTCCGTCGCCCTAGTGGCTCTTGGTTTTGTAAGATTCCAACTTACGTCCTTGTACTCATTGTGCAGATATTCGTCATTCATGATGTTCTCAGAGAAACCAATCCTCTCACGAATAGCCTTTGCCTGTCATTTAGAGCAGAGAACAAAGCCAAGTATTTTTGTAGCACTATGTGGTCACATTAATGATTTCATTAAACAATGTTGTTTTATCTTTAATTTTATTAAATAAGCTGCTTTTTTATGGAAGGTATGGGCTCAAAGTCTATGAGACCAAGAATAGAAATTTTATTATAGATCGCATTTCTTACCTTTTCTTCTGCTGCTCTTTTGGTCTCCTTGTCCATCCAGGGAAGGTCATCAAGATTATTCACAAAAACTTGCCTGATCTCAGCAATCATTTCATCCATCTTGGCCAGATAAATAGAAAAATCTTACTACTTTATTTTTTCCTCTTGTGATGTAATCCATAAAGCCCTTTCAGGTTGGAGCCATTCTGTTTAATTACGCATTGCATAAGCACATTAAACATAACGAATAGAATCATCTGTATATAAAACAGTTATTTGTGCAATCCTGTGTTTTCATGAGTAGAGCTATTAGCCATGTGAGATACTCATTACAGTCACATTTTGACTGAGCCTCAGTAGTGCTATAGTGAAAGGCTGTTTTATGGGTAGATCAAGTGAATAGTGCTACACGTCACACAAGGCTATGATCACCTTCACTATCAAGGCTTTACTCCTAATATAAGAAACAAGTCTTGATTAAGGGTTTCTGACTAAAATGTGGTATGTTCGGAAGATATACAAAAAATAATCTGGGAGATTATTTTAGGAAACATGGCTATGGAACGTATTGGTAACCTACAGGTATATTAAGGCTGCAGCTGAAGACAGACTTAGCCTGTATCACACACATTATGGCTACAGTGGTGCAACTATGCACATCCATCCATCCATCTATGCACAATTATGCCAAAATTACATCACGATGACCAAACTGAAAAATGGTGTTAATGTGAATATTGTCCCTACAATGACAGTACTATAACATACTAAGACACGTGCTCATAAAGCACTACAACACACACACACACACACTCCTGACCATATCTTTGCTCTCCCCAGCAAAGGCCTCCTCTACATATAGCCGACCCACTGCGTTATCCATGTTGTTGTTCACATAATTAGCACACTGGCGCCACACAGCTGCTTCAGATGTAGTTCCATATATAGCCTGTAGGGGGCAAGGGGCATTGGCATAGTATGAAATCCTGTAAGAAAAGCTCTAACCTACGATAATCAATCTTATAACCGATTCATACAGATCATGCAAAAAATTGAGGGAGATGGGTCCATTTTAATTTGGAGTTGAGCTAGCTGGCTCTTTTGTGATAAAAAAAATACTGCTAACTTTCCACTATCCTTACAGAAATGATAGTTCTTCATAAACTGCGTTTTGATTGAGTCTGTTGTAGATTGGCTAATGCTCTGTTTTTGCTGGGTAAATTTCATGGGTATTTATTGATTTTATCACAGTAACACCAGTTGCCCAGATTTATCATACATTCAGTTTTATTTGCTGATATAGCAGTACAAGTACTGTAAAATATTTTCTATCCAAATACAGCTTACTCATTAATTGTAATGATATCATTATCATGTATCCCTTTGTCCAAGAAACATTTATTTATATCTTCATTTTAACCATGCTAAACCCACAATTCATCTATGATTGTATTCTTTAATTTAAAAACCGAGTGTTTATAAGCTCAGTCCAGTGTTGTTTATCTCAATACTGCACTATTATTAGAGATTAGAATCTATTCGTGATCCAGCTGTTATTAACAGGCAGACTTTAATATATGTCAGACAAAGACATGGGAAGAGGTCAAAGTGTAACAGCCTCTCAAAGCCCACGCTGTCACCAGGTTTGTACAAGCCTAGAATCCCTGCTGCCTTATCTTTCAGCCCTAATCATATGGGAAGCTAGTTTCTGAGAGGCACACATACCTTGCGGAAGGCTTTTCTTGTGTCTTTGTAAGCTCTGCTCAAACCAGCCACCAGGTTCATCACATATCGCCAGACAATATAGTTCTGTATTTCTCTGCAAAAGATGCAAGAAGAAGGTCACACTGAGCTTGTTTGTCTGCTTTCTGTGAATAGGGTGGTGTTAGTGGAGTGCAGTTACAAACCTGGGCGTGTAATTCTCCAGGATGGGCCTGAGTTTTGTAAGGTACCTTGGTGCGTATACAACCACAGGTTCATCTTCGCTTATTGTAATGTTCACAGTCTCCATTATTTTGTTTGCAAACTGAGTCCAGTTAAATTCCTGTTGAAGAATTCAAAGTAAACACTGAGTAAATGCAAGTATGACAACAGTATGCTTGCAAAAAAGGTATACCGGATGGAGAACAGAAAGAACAAAAAGAGGAGTATGATCTCTTTTAGATTACATGGACATCTGCAATAAATTATTATAGCTGCTGCTGCCGCTCAGTGTGTTTAGAAGAAGCTTCTTACTTTAGAGTCAATCACCAAGGAGAAATTGGTGCTCAAAACAGCCAATGGCATTTTGTTGTAAAGGAGAACTGGGTCATTTCTGTCTTCTGGTATGTCTGTTGCCTGTGGGAAAGAAATGGTTACCAAAATGTAACTTACTGTTAAATCTGTGTGTGTGTGTGTGTGTGTGTGTGTGTGTGTGTGTGTATTACGTGGGTGGGTTGGTGTGTGTATTACGTTTATATTATATTGTGGGGACCAAATGTTTCCCACGATGTAATAAAAACCTGTTATTTTTATGCTGTCGGGACAATGTAGATACTGTATTACATTGTGTAAATGTCCTCACAATGACAAAAACTGTTTTTATGGGACGATTTTTTCGGTCCCCACAAGGGGAAACTCAGCTTTATAAAAATCTGTGTCTGCAATGAAAAAAATTAAAATGACAGAAGAGTCTGGTATTTTGTTTGGTTACTCATGGTTAAGGATAGGGCTGGGTAGGCGTTAAGGTTGTCATTGCTGGGATTAGGGTTTTTCCCATAGAAATGAATGGACAGTCCCCACAAAGAGATGAATACAAACATATGTATGTATGTGTGTGTGTGTGTGTGTGTGTGTGTGTGTGTGTGTGTGTGTGTGTATCCATGTACATAGAGAATAACAGGGGTATTACATTGGCGATGTCTTTCTCCAGCTGCATCACTCTGGCCAGCTCCTGAGCAATCAAGCTCTCATTCACACTGAGCCCTCGGTCAGTACGCATCAGCTTGGCCACATCAATCATGAAAAGCTCATATGCTCGACATGCCTGCAAAAGAATGGTCATAGAGGTGACAGCAGTGAATCATGGGAATAGAGAGGATGATAAGGCTGGAGTGGAGCTCGGGTAGGCTATATTTGGCTAGATAATTTTTACTGTACAGGTATTGCTATATCAGCAAATAAAACTGCATGTATGATAAGAAGTCCAGGAAATATACTTTAATGATTCCTGGGGGAAAATCCCACCAGTGTATAACTTGTGCCTCCATTCATAAACATGGAAATCCCAAGTAACTGGGGAGGCACAGAACAGATATGGACATTCGAACACTAAAATGGGAATACAAATTAAATAAATTGAAAGGATAACTGATTCTGGCCAAGGATGATACTACCCAAAGGAATCATTTGATTTGCCAATATTTGTTTACATAGACTATATGGACAAAAGTATTGGGACACACTTGTTAATCACTGAATTCACGTGTTTCATTCAGATCCATTGCCACAGGTATATAACATCAAGCACCTAGTCATGCAGTCAAGTTTACAAACATTTATGAATGAATGGGTTGTTCTGAAGAGCTCAGTGAATTCAAGTGTGGTACTGTCATAGGATGCCACTAGAGCTGGCCAGTATGACCAAAAATTTATATCACGGTATTTTTCAAAGTTATATCGGTTTCACAGTATACCACGGTATTTTTTTTAAAAGTATGACTGGACGTTTACCACAACTTTGTAGCACTGTTGCATAGAGTGCAGCTTATGAATTGCCTTCAACTGCAGCATATGCCATGTTTGGCCAACTGGATATGTGTGTGTTAACCAGTGTGAGCGCGTTCAGCGGCTATTGAGAGGAGGGGAGGGGCTGTGGGAGTGCGTGCGTGCGTGTACGCGCTGTAGCGGTGCTGTGTGAAGTGTGGCGAATGAGGCGGAAACCGCACTGTTGGTATCAATAATAGTGAAAATGAGTATCTAATCAGATACTAATTTTTAATATCAATTAGTATCTGAGAATTGATTTTTGACAACCCCAGTGTCTCATTATTTTCAACTCCAGCGTCAGCTATATCTTCCGTTCCTGATCTTTCGCGGTACATTTTTAGCGGTGCAGCAGTGAAAAAGGTTCCCCCTCAAACAGTTTCCAGCTGCGCCACTTCCTGAACATTGTGTAGGCTATAAACCTGTATTGCGGTATAAGAAAAATTCATATCATAACAATAATAAAAAGCCGCTATAGCCCAGCACTAGATGCCAGCTTTGCAATAAGTCAGTTTGTGAAATTTCTCCCCTGCTAGATATTCCACGGTCAGCTGTAAGTGGTATTACTGCCAAGTGGAAGCTTTTAGGAACAACACAAACTCAGCCACAAAGTGGCAGAACACATAAAATAACAAAGCAGGGTTTATACAAAGTACAATGAAATTCTTACTTGAAAATTTTACTTATTTTCATAAACAATGTTATTTTTCCATGCAGTTCCGGTATTTAGAAATCTTGGTGATAAAATTTGCCAAGAGCAGGGAGTTTACATTTTGCTAGAACGTTTATATTGTTGTAGGAAACAAAACTTAACAAGCTTTGCAATTTTAATGACCATTCCTTTCAAGATTATTAGAGATGCTCCGATCAGCATTTTTGGGGCCGATCACCGATTACCGATCACCAAGATCATGATCTGCCGATT
>JAODJU010000036.1:1086446-1115673 GCA_026776725.1 Gnathonemus echidnorhynchus | reverse complement strand
CCAGGGTTGTTCCCTGCCTCGTGCCCGTTGCTTCTGGGATAGGCTCCGGACCCCCCGCGACCCAGTAGGATAAGCGGGTTGGAAAATGGATGGATGGATATTGGGTAATACGAGTGTACGTAACTGTCATGACCTGCCTGTACGATCCTCTTGTGTGCCACGCCCCCTTATTAACCACGTGTGCAACCCCGATTGCAACCAGTTGTTTTCTGTCAGTTTAATTCGTCCGGTGTATTTAAGTCCACGTCAGTCTGTAACCCCAGGTCTGTCATTGACGTTTTGATGTTACATGTTCCTGTGTCCTGCATTTGGAGTGATTCCAAATGTACCGTAGCTGAATAGCTTGATTACGTGTCACTGACCAGTTATCTTCATCTTCTACCAAAGCAAATAGCCAATCGTAGTCAATATTAAAAAAAAACAATCAAATGAGCGGAGACATTAGCCACTGTTCCCGCCTCCAAAGTGTCAAAATTCATCCTGTCGAGTGAGCGAGTGCTGTGCAGACGTGAGCGCGTAGACAGGGTCCAGCGAATGCGAGCGCGTAGACAGGATGGGTTTTCTGCTTGCGAGAACATACAGGCACATGGTTTTTATGCACACGAGTTTTAGCAGTAATTAAACACCATACCTTTAATTAACCAAATTGATGTAACTACGTGTGCAAGTATGAGGAGCAGCCCCGCTTGCGTAAACGCACGCATTGAACGCATAGAGTATAAACCAGCCCTAATGGTATGGGAGTTGGGCTAGGCCCCTTAGTTCCAGTGAAGGGAACTCTTAATACTTCAGCATACCAAGACATTTTGGACAATTCTACACTTCCAACTTTATGGGAACAGTTTGGGGAAGTTCCAGCATGACAGTGCCCCAATGCACAAAGCAAGGTCCATAAAGACAAGGTTGGTATGGAAGACCTTAACTGGCCCACACAGAACCCTGACCTCAACCCCATCTAACGCCTTTGGGATGAACTGGAATGGAGATTGTGAGCCAGGCCTTCACATCCAGCACCAGTGCCTGACCTCACAAACCTCTTCTGGATGAATGGGCAAAAATTCCCACCGACAAACTTCAAAATTTTGTGGAAAGCCGTTCCAGAAGAGTGGCAGCTATTATAGCTCGATGATGATGCATAGGCATTTAGAATGGGATGTCATATACATTTCTTTAGGTGCCAGGTGTCCCAATACTTTTGGCCGTATAGGGTATCATTTGGCAATGACAGTTATCTGTATTATTTGAAGTATTTACATGTGACATAGTAACGGTGTGGATGTTTCAGGGAAGGGGCAGCCCTAGGGGAAAACCCCTCCACTCACCTGTAATTAACTGCCTAACGAGGATTAAACAGGCTTGTTGTGTTAGGGGCAGAGGGAGTTTTCCACAAAGCAGGATTTCTCAGTTAGCTGGGTTAACTTAAGCTATTAGTCATGATTGTCCAATAGGAATGCTCCTTAACTAAACTCTTATTGGACAAACATGACTTCTAGCTTAAATTAACCCAGCTAACTGAGAAATTCTACTTTGCAGGACACACCTAGAGTGTCTAGGAGCAACAGCCCCGGTCTCTTGGGTTTATGTTTTGTTCGTGTCATGAGATCTCGCGATATTACAACATGACGAGATTTCTCGTCGGAGTGAAAAGCGGTCTCGCGAAGGCGCTCCAAATCAACTGATGTAAGCGTGTCGACATCTGACAAAATTACCATAGTAGATGCCCCAGACACTTTTAAACCATTTGTGTAGCAGCATTTTGGGTACCCGGCAGAAAATATAAACGCGAAAGGGTGAAACACAAAACACAAACCATCTGTAAGCATTGTAGGAAAATAATGCCGTACACAGCGGCTAATGCTACTACTATGCAAAGCCATTTGCAGCACCATCATAGCTCTTACTGCACTGGTGAAGAAAACATTAAAAAATATGTTATGTTTGTTATTTATATTGTTTTATTTATATTCTACTTTATGTTCAATTGACTAGTCAAATACGAGAAAAGCCTGTCATTTGAGTTTGTGGTAAAATATTTTATGGTGCTAGATATTTGTTCTGTTCTTTACTGCATATGATGATGGGTATTATTTAAAACATTTCACCATACATCTGCATTATTTAGCATTTTTTTTGTCTTTGAAATTAATCAAATAAAAGGCTGCTTTCCAGTAATATATTTCCTCTTTGAAGTTTTCCTTAAAATATAAAGATATCGTCTCGTTCTCATGAACCCAATATCGTTTCTCGTCTCGTCTCGTGGGCTGAGTATATCGTTACAACCCTAGTGCTAATAAAATAACCACCTTCCCTCTTCCAGTTCCTCTGCCCTCTGGATCTTCTTTCTAACCAGAAGACTATGGTTTTTTTCACAGTAAAGTTTACACTGTGAGCTGTTTGAGGTCCTACCAGATGTTGGTGTGAGAAAGAAGTTTTGAAATCAATACAGAGGGCCACCACATTGAGGCTCTAGTAGATTGTACTGTTTTACCCTGGAAGGTAAACAGTCTGCAGATGCTCCAATATGCAGGCACATTTCTGGAGAAGCTGTTGGAGACTTACCTCTTCATAAGGGCCAGTGCACACATAATAGTCCCTGGAAGAAAGACCCAGTCCAGGCTGGTCAAACTGGAAAAAAGGTCAAAAAAACTTTTAGGCTGGAGCCAGAAGCTCAAAACAAGCATTGTTTTATAAAGATATTTCACAAGATCTGTGAACCAAGTCAGAAAAACTACTGCATTTTTCCCCAACCTACATGAATGATGTGGGAATTGGAGTCTTTGTCATCAGTTCCAACAAAAAAGTTAATAAGCACTTGTTTTCCATATCTCTCGTTCAGCCTTCCTATGGCGTCCTCCAGCTTCCAGTTTACACCTGTGGCAGTGATGGAACATAAGCATGATCAGTGATCTGGGGATACTGCCAGTGCCTCTCAGTAAAAATTTCTGCCTGTCTCACCATATTCTCTGTCCCAGTTGTCTGTGGCCACTGGCCACTCATAGATTATGGGCAGCATCTTGAATAGTGGATCTCCACCCCTCTTCTCAATTATGCCTATTGGAAAATCCAAGAGTGTGTATTTTTTTTTGTAACATTACAGGGTTTCGTAGCATATGTGCAATCGAATCTTTTTCCATTCAGGAATTATTCCATCCAGTTAAAAACTGGTTTTAAAGTATACTGCATGTTTTAGAAATTCCTCATCCATTATCCAGCCATTTTCTAACTGCTTGTTCTGGAAAGGGTCATGGAGAAGCCTTGAATCTATCCCAGGCAGCGTAGGGCACTAGGCAGGAGTACATCCTGGACAGGATGCCAGTCCTTCACCGGGCATATACATGCAATTTAGAGACACCAATTAGCCTGCGGGTTGTGGAGGAAAGCGAAAGGCATTCCAGAGAAAACTCCCCACACAGAGCAGAGGTGGGATTTGAATCCCACTGAGCTAAGCCCTAATCCATGATAAAAGTGTAAATTAACTCAGTCTGACAATTTGAACATTAAGCAGGAAGAAAAACTCACACCAAATGGAGCTGGAATTCATGTCTCTAAGATGCATTTAAAAATAGGAAGAGTCAATTAGACAAGGAATTAGAAGTACTAGAACAATGTTTAATTTACTTTCATTGATGCAGGACTTGTACAGCAACTTAGCCTTGGTCAAGGCACTGTTGTTGGCTGTGTCAGACCTTTCAAGCACACCTGCAACAAGAAGAATAAACAGAGTTTAGCACAATGTCTATGCTGATCCCATTCTATTTTACATTTGATGGGCACCCTTTACCTCCCATAACCTAAACCCTTAAATATGATTGTATGTTAAAATGTATCTAGGTCTTGCATTTGACTGGCATCCCATCAGGATGTAATATGACACTGATAAATATTAAGGCCTCTTTCATTCTTATGAGTGATAAATGAATAGAAGCTTGATTGAAGGGGTAAAGTGATGAATCTAATGTTTGTGTGACACTCTGGAAGGATACCAGAAAGAAGAGGCATGGTGTTTATGGTAAGCAAGTATTTCACAGAAAATAGCTACTGAACAGGACCGACCTGTCCCTTCACTCCTGTTCTTTCTTTCTTGTATTTTTCCAGTTTTTATTTTCCCTAAATGTCCTGCAGCCCCCTGCAGCCCATGTGACCTACTCCAGTGTGCAGGATCACGCTTCGCAAGTCTGATGCTTCACTATTTATATTCCAATTTAACTTTAATTAGAGCCACGACTTGGGAAGCAATTGGGTGCTTCCTGGAAAGGGCACAGATCATGTGTGCATGATAGGATTATGGGCTGCCTGCTGTCAGGGCATCTGGAACCCTTCCAGCTTCAAAACCTCCTTGCTGATTCAGACTGGTCCTTCCTGACTGTCTGGTGAACCTATGCTGGTAAGCTTCTGTAATCGTAAACTCTTTCCAAGAATAAGTGTCTCATAGCCTCTTCCTGTTACATCCATGGTCATAGCCTTCACTGAAATAGTCATAGTCTGTTCCATCACATAGACCTACTCACTTTTCCTTCCATATCTTTGCCTTATATGTATCTCTAGACTTTTACCTTTTATTTTCTCAGCCTTGTGTACTGAGGATTCCTATTCATAATAGTACAGTTTTGACTCAATTTTAAACCTTGAAATATAATTTAACTTTAAACAGGAACTATAAATGTCCCATGGGCTGCATGACCATAAAACAATGACAAATGACCGTGACCTTATCCATGGAAAATAAGAGAAGGGAAACATACATAACCACTGTGTGCAAGGTGTCTATGACATATAAGCGGCTACATTTCTGTGCTTTAAAATCCCTTAAGTAAAGCTCTTTATTGTCAGTTTATGATTTTAATGTCCCCAGTTGCATACACACCTGTTCCTCAATGCATTTTGTAACACAAGGGGGGGGGGGGGGTATTTCCTTTCATCTGTAGAGAAAGCTGCTCCCAGACACAGCTCTATAGCCTCACAGCTTAATTTGTGGGGTGGGAGAGTGCCGTAATTAAAATCTCCTGATCAGTTTATCAAATTATTTTGGAGCATGCCAGCATGAACTGTAGATTTTGATAGTCTTGCACAATAACTTATGTAAGTTAGCAGGAGCCTCAATCTGCCAGCTGGGTAACCAATTAAAAATTGTGATATTACATTATAAAGAATTTTAATAAGAGATGCATTCTGTGCAAAACTGGACTGATTATCGTAATGTGAAACATTCAATAATAATAATTCTGTAATTTTGGTTGGTTGTGTTGACCAGAGGTTAGAATCAACACAAAATGCATTAGAAAAACAGCTTTACAATTATTTCTACTTTCTTGTATTTTATGTTTCTTTGAATTAAAATTGGTCTACATTTTTCCATGTCATTGTGGACACCAGCCAATTGTCTTCATCTTTGATTTTAATCATATAGGTCCAAACCACTCAAAGCTCAAAACAGAAACCTGCAGGACACAGATAATCATTTGAAGTAAAGGCAGGGTCAAGTTTCACTCAAGTTTTGCTTGATTAAGCAGCGGTCAAAATCCAAGGCTTGACATCACATGCATCACAAAGCCTGAAACAGTCAAAGGTACACAGAGAAGAATCATCTTTTCCATTTTAAACCTCATCTGCCTGGTCATTGGAAACAACAGCATCAAATTTCCAGTTTAAACTATCTGACTCATTTAATATGCAGTGACACATTTCCTATGCAAGAAAAACCAATTAAAGGTTGGCTACATCTCACCCCACCACACATCCTCACTAGAACTGCTTGCTCAAGCTCTTTGGATTGTAAGAAAGTAGAATGTCACACCATGCGTCATGGGTGAACACTAGTACATCAGCTGCCAGAACTGAGAATACCTGGCCTACCAAGCTAGAAGAACCAGTACAGCACCAGCAGCTCTGGATGAGATACTTTATCTCTACAGAATTTATTACAATATAGTTGTCAATCTGTCTGACTATGTCAATGATTGACCAATGAGTAGTTGATGTTTTACCAACCTTTCAGAACCACTTCCAGCTCATCCCTCAGGATGTCAAAAGTGCTATAGCGTGAGCTGGTCTCTGGTATGATGTTCTTCTTCAACCAGCCCCCACAGGCGTACTGATAGAAGTTTTTACATGGCTCCTTGCTGGGATCCATGTTCTCAATGATCCGGGAGGCTGTGATATGACCAGCGATGATCAGCAACAGTAGGGCCCAGCTCCTCTGGGCCAATTCTCCAGTAGTCATGTTCTTTATGAACTGATTGAGGATCTAGAACAGTTACACTGCCTGCTGTTTGGAAAGCTTGCTCTATTTCAGCAGGCAAATGAAACAATATAATCCTAAAGAGAAGGAGTACAACAGGGAATGAAACCATTCCCTTAATAATTGCACAATGCTGGCTTACCTGACCGGGTGCAGTCTGCCGTCGTACAAACGCCATCTGTAGACAATCGAAAAAGTACAGCGGTCAAAGCACTTGGAAGAATGACCTGTTGAAAGAGAAATACCTGCCATTCCACCTCATTAGTGAGCAGCGTGGAGGTGCGACCTAAAGGTGGCATGCAAGAACCAGCAGGGTTTCACCCACCCTGACCGCCACCAGTGGACAACAACATCACCACACCCTGTCTAACAACTCGTCCAGCAATTTCTGTGTGATTCGATTTAGCATGGCGTGGAATGAGACCCGCCCTGCTTCTCTCTCAGGTTCTCCTGCGTTCGTGTGGAGAGCGGGGCTTCATGCAGAGAAATCCCCCTGCATTTGCATTCTGTCTCAGAAAGCTGTTGAAACATTTATTAAGTACCATGATTTACTCAGGCTGGCACAACATTGCTTTCCACCCACCATCTGCTATACATCTGCCCAGCACCTGGAGGTGTTACAACATATTTACCGTGGAACAGCCGGGGCCATTATCGCCATACTCATTTCCTGTCCTGTTAATTATGGCTTGTAGCCTGATTCTCTAATTACCCCAAATGCATAGATCTGTTTGTCCTGTGGAAGGCTTCTATATGTACTACAGAGTGCTCTCTACCTGCTGGAGAACCATCTTGCACTTTAGGTAAACCTGTTGTGACCCAGTGAGGCCCCCACTTACTTCCATTTTGGGTTACAAACAGGACAATGAGAGCCACCAGCACGACGAAGAGAAGTGATACTATGGTAATCAAGCCAATCTCCAGGGATGTCCAGCGGAGCTTCTTCACTGACTTTGGCGTACAGCTTTCTGCCATATTCAGCTGACCCTCAGGTGCCGCCTGTAAAAATTCACCTGTGGTGAAAGAGAAACAACAGGCAAACTGATCTGCTGCAAAATGAAAGGAAAACTTCAGATCCTGCAGCACCGCTTGTTGGACTTGATCGCTTTCCACAAATGAACTGGAGGAAGAGCTACTTGCCACTTTGAAGTTGGATTGCAACCTGCTGCCACCTCATCTCTGTATCTCTGTACCTCTTCTGTAAAAAGCAGAGTCGGCACAATTCCCAGAAGCTGGTCTGAACAGACATTAACCCTTGATCCTCTTCCACACATAAGTGCTGATGTCCCCTGCCAGTATACTAACCTACTTGTGGAGATGAAAGATCAGGTCCTGGGTGTGAAATGTCCCTTCTGGAGGAATGCAAAAATGAGCCCTGCAACATAGCCCAGGGACTCAGTGCTGAGCTGGGCTTCTGTCTCTGAGCCACTACTTTTCTTTTGTTTTTAGGAAAAACAAGATATGAGGGACACTCTTGAGCTTCCTGTAGTTTGCTCTTTATGAAGATACAGCTTCTCTGTCATATCTTTTTTAGCCCAAGGCTCCTGTTGTCGTGAGTCAGCTAAACAAAGAGAACTGTTTGGGTTCTATAAGAAATGTCAACATGGCAGTGGTTGACTGGCGATTGTGTGTGTGGGTGTGTGTCCTTATACCCTTGTGCATGCATTAATAATAACGTCATGTATGTGGTAATATACAACATTTACAAGAAACCATGAAGCTGCTTTTTTACTAAGTAACACGGGTTAAGCAAGACAGTTCAGTTCCGTCACACTGCATATGATTATCGTACAGTATTATTTGAGTCAGAAAGAAAGATGACATTTTTTTTCCATTTTTGTTATAAAAAAATTGTGTTGTGCAAAAGACCTATTGAGGTGGTTACCTCACTGAGGGAGCACTGAAAACACCTCGTACGTCATATTTATACGAGGCACTGAATTCCACAAGAATTAAAACTGCCCAAAGCCAAACAGCTGTCCGGCGGTTCGAGCTTTGTGTGTGTGTGTGTGTGTGTGTGTGTGTGTGTGGCGTGTGTGCTCTGGTTACTAAGATACTGTACTGCTTATCAGGTGTGTTTATCCTCAGCATTATCCGTCCCTCATTTGCATGCCAACTTGCTGTAATCTGTTTCGTTTTAATTCACAAGTATTTACTGTAGCAGTTGGATGGATGGATGGATGGATGGATGGATACATGGATTGATGGATGGATGAATGGACGGATGAAGCAACCTTTGGGTCACAAAACTTGATCCGTAAGTCGATCTGCTGCCTTTTACAGTCTAATTTAGGAAGGCAAAGCCAGAACATGTCAGAGCTTGTGTGTCAGACACGTCCGGTTGATAGTCCTCATCAGGCTTTTCTCTAAGGGCACACTTCTCAACATGGGTCAGACCTGCTGAAGGTGGCACCCCCTGTTCACACCATCATGCTGAGCTCAGTGCAGTGGGGGCTCCAAAGGCCAAAGTAGGCTGGTGCACACAGCTCTCAGTGAGTTCTGTGTGCTCCCTCACTTATCCTCTTATTTTTCTGTATCATTCAGCATTCTGAAAACTAGTTTACATAAAAGTACAAAGACGTTACCACTGTCTTTAATATGCTTTCCAGTTATTTTATCGTTTAGGCAACTCTTGCATTGTACAGTGCCTGGTTCATTTTGTGCTGTGCGACTGATTGCATGGTAATTAACACACACTGAAAGTGAAACCCCAACGCGATGCAGCTTAGCAGTCCAGTGACAGCTTCTGTGTTCCATAGAGATTATACCTGCATCACATCTGCTGGTTCAACCCACAGCGGATGATAAGGACTCTCATTTTAATACACCACGTGTAGCAACAATTAGGCATATGACAAATGTTCAAGCAGACAAGTGTACTGTGGAGTACCATGCAGAAATCTTAGGTAGTACGGAAATGATGTTTAAATGATCTACATGTTGGTGTAAAAGAAAGATTTTATGTTTGTCAGAGTGTGTCAGCTTAACCATTTCAAAAACTCTCCTAACGTCACCCCAGAATTTGCAGCCACTATCCAATATACTCATATATTTGTTGACTTCACCACTAACACACCGTGTTTGGCTAATCAGTACCTCATTGAGTTATTAAATTATTTTAAGTTAATTAGTTATGTGAGCTGGTGGTGAAATTTAACTAATACATGGAATGGCTGAGCTGCCCCTGAGGAGAGGTTTGGGAACTGAAGTGGTGTTCATCTAGCCATCCAACCAGATATCAGTAACCTTTTGAAGAACAGAAGAAATTCTTATTAGTCTTTGTTAATGTTAATTTGCATATGTTCTACTGTTAAATTGTGACTTTTCATAACAAATATACATGTACTACCCAGAAAAATAACTTTAAATATTTTCTTTGACTTTTTCACAGTACTATAGTTAAACTCATTACCTACAGCAGTGATGAACTTCTGTTTTGGTACTTGCATGTGAAGGAGAAAGTGGCCACTGAAACGTTTGTCTTTTATAATTTATGTATATTCACGTATATAAACTTGTATATACATATTCTGTTGTTCTGTCATGCCACCCAAGATGTCCAGGTTCACTGATGCCCTCTGATAGATACGCGGTTATGGATGATGGATGAATGAACGATTGAACTGTATTAATTTCTGGTCTGTCTTAACATAATAATTAGAATAATTTGTTTGTTTATTATTTGAAATTTTTCACAAAAACATAAGTACTCAAATATAACTGCACATTTACCGAGTGTAGTCTTGACAGCAATACATCTACTAGATCTATAAGTACCGGAAAATACGGACGTCTTTGGTTCTGTTGAAAGCATATTAATTGCAGGCGTTTAAAATAATACTTAACTGTAGTGCATGAATTATTTCAATAAAATAGCAATAACAGAACGTTTCTATTACAATCAACAGCAGTATCCAGTATAATGTGTCGCAAATGAGAAACTAAAACAAGTTATCGATCAACCCAAAAGAAAACAAATGAAAGATTAACCCGTTGCGTTGTTTTTTTTTTTTTTTACTTACCAGGTGTCTCTGGAAATTTTCGGTCGATGATGTAAATGGGCATCACCGACCAATCAAACAGACATCAAATCCATGAAAGAAGGACCTTCAGGATCAGGCTGTATGCAACCTGACAATCAACGACGGAGAAACACTCTCCTTTAATGCACTTCTTTAAAACATATCCGCATCTCTCTCCGAACTGGGTTGGAAAGGCGCTTTCCTACCTGTTAACGACGCGAGACATCACGAATCCCCTCAAACTGTTGCAAATTCCTTACTGTTTTACGAATACTAACTAAATGAAACAACTGGAACCTGCTCAGCTTAATAATGTAATGAATATCGGTGTATGTCGGCGAAGACGCACTCCTGTAGTTCCGCCGGTGGCCGGTGCTGTCTTGGAGCCTCTTTCAGAGGTGCTCTTGTCAGACGCAGCGCTTTTAGTACTTTCGTGAGGACCTGTCACACTATCCTAAATGACTAGCGAATGGTTTTTGTCTAAAGTAAATTTCATGACTGGTTTGCAAACTCATGGATGATCATTATGTCATTTTAAGGTTTACTAGCTCTCTGAAACTAATTTGTGCATAGTGTAGCGTCTGGGTTAAGAGACCGCGACCATCCTGTCCTTATAGTAATAACACTATGTTCTTGTCTTTCTAGTAATGAGGCCGGAGATGTATTATGGAAACTCGCCAAACACAAGAGATTCTCAAAAATATGCCCATTTTGAATTACAAAACTGCCATTTTAATTTGAGTTGATAAATTATTCGATTTGATTGTAGATTGTTGGGTTTCTATCATAAATATGTTTTACCTTTATAGACCACGATTTAATCATTTCCTTTTTACATTACACTGTAACTCTTAACTAAACTAGAACTAAATGTACAGAGTTACTTGGTCTCCCTGTTTTAAGATAAATTCAGTTCAGTTCAGAAATTATTTTCACAACAAAGCTGCCTGAGGGCGTTTGACTGGAATATGCAGCAATTCATTATGACATCATTTGTCCTAAATGTTTCATGATAAAAAGAGAAGGGGAGCATCCTCGGAGTGGATTTCCTTTATGGATATAACAAGGTGTGTTCAGACTTCAGCTTCACACTGCCATCATGTCTGCTTCTGACAGGCATCAGCTTCACGCTGCCATCATGTCTGGTCTTGACTGTCATGTCTGCTTCTGACAGACATCAGCTTCACACTACCATCATGTCTGTTTCAGACAGGCGTCAGCTTCATGCTACCATCATGTCTACTTCTGTCCATCATGTCTGCTTCTGACAGATGTCAGCTTCACACTGCCATCATGTCTGCTTCTGTCCATCATGTCTGCTTCTGACAGACGTCAGCTTCATACTGCTAGCATGTCTGTTTATAACTGGCATCAGCTTCACACTGCCATCATGTCTGCTTCTGACAGGCGTCAGTTTCACACTGCCATCATGTCTGCTTCTGTCCATCATGTCTGCTTCTGACAGATGTCAGCTTCACACTGCCATCATGTCTGCTTCTGTCCATCATGTCTGCTTCTGACAGACGTCAGCTTCATACTGCTAGCATGTCTGTTTATAACTGGCATCAGCTTCACACTGCCATCATGTCTGCTTCTGACAGGCGTCAGTTTCACACTGCCATCATGTCTGCTTCTGACAGGTGTCTACTTCAGTCTGTAACTGTGTGCTTCAGTTAAATATTGTATTAGCATGTGTGCTTGTGCATTTTAGACAGACTGTTGACATATGGGCTTTTTGTGTGCTTCATCTACTTACTGCAAGTGGGCTTGTTGCATGCTTCAGACTGTCGACATGTGTGCTTCAGCTTCAGATCATTGACATTTATCTATTTCCCTCAGCATGTTCTGTCCTCTTGCAACATATGTAGATGTAATTGTCTGCCCTCTGAGGGTTTTCTGGCTTTACCAGCTTGGCTTGATGTTTTCTCTGCTCAGGCTCCTGTTAGTGTCCAGGGAATTTTCTCAGGGCACTTTCCTCTAGTTCCAATTAGCTGCCATGAGCTGGCAGGCCATTCTTTCCTCAAAGCCGCTGCCGATTCTTTGTCTAAAACATTCACATATTTTCTTTATAGGAAAGTGAAAGTCAGGCAAAGGGTTATTTATCCAGGCTGTCTCTGTAAATGAAAACGTCTCTTCTTACTGGCAACCAGGAACATAAAAATAAAAACAAAACAAACATAAAATCTCATCAGGGTAAAAGTAAAAGGGCTTACATTACCATATATGCTGTTATTCGATCTCCACAACCTCATTCACTTTAGATTTTCATGAGCCTAAGCTGGCTGGCAATCCAGGGACAACTGTACAGAGACGGTCATGAGCCTAAGCTGGCTGGCAATCCAGGGACAACTGTACAGAGACGGCAGACACACTGGCCGTGTCCCCATGACGCGCACTGGAGGTACAGCCTGGAGGGATGGGAGGGTCCCGCTGCTGCCCCCATGCCCAGCAACACCTGCCAAGCAAGTGTGAATTCCACACCCATGCGTTGGTCACCACTTACTGTAATATTCAAAATGGAGAGTAATCACACCAGTCATTTCATGTAAGGTCCTGGTCTGCTATTGCTCTGGTGAACATAGAAGCTGGAGAGCAAAGTGACACATGCTGGTGTGCAAAAACATGGCATCTGAAATATAAATGCGATACACAAAAACAAATATATAAAACAAGCAAGCTGGGTCAAGGTGGTGAATAGAGCCACGTGATATAAGGAAGTGGCAATGATCGAGAGGTTATTTGGAAAGTTTTCTTTTTATGATGGGGACACGAATAATACAAAATTAAAACACACACAGGAATTAACTGATGTTTTAGGCTTATGCAAGTCAGACTGAGGACACGTACTTCAGAGGAAAACGGAATCAAATGGCCCCATGGAACCTAAGCATCTTGGGAATGGCAGAAACACCTTGATCTGCTGCATTGATGCCTCATTTGTATAAACCTGAGGTCGTGTTTCACAGGGTAGAAGACATGTGTGTGACCAATGGCTGGTGAGTATTGTATTCCTGGACCAGAAAAAGAGGCAGATAGAGAAAAAAATCAGTTTCAGTTTTTACAAGCCAAACATATAAACTGTGAATAAATTGTGGACCAGGTCAAATCAAGGTCAGATGTCACTATTACAACACAAACATGTCAATTGTTCTGTATAATGGGGGGGCAACAGGTTCAAAATTATTGCAGAACCATTTGCACGAGCATTATTATATTGCAGTGTGCAGCCTTAAGATCCAAGACAGATTTGTCACTTTATCTCTGAATGCGGCCCAGCTAGTGGCATGGACATATTACCAGGCCACAGAAAGCGCTGACCAATGAAGGCTGTCATAGGACATTACGCACGGCAGCTGAGCTTACGTGTGACTGCTGCTTTATCCAAGGCCAACACACATGCTGATCATCATTTTTACAAGGACAATTTATCTGGCATGTATATGACCGGAGCCAGGAACACTGAAGTTGGAACTGGATGAAAGTAAGTGAACGCTGAAGCTTTTCAATCAGATTCCACTGTATTGCTCACTCCTCTGGTCCAATGAACACCTACGCTGGTTTATTTACCACCCTTGTGGCAGCTGTTGCCACCTGTACAAATGACGGGCCAGAATTTTTGCAAGCATTAACATTTAAAAAACAGAGCTGCAAAACAGTGCATGAGAAACTCTCATTATGAAGGACTCATGGCTGAGGGTAAACAGATCCCACTGATGGGCAAGCGGTGGGCATCTGCTGGCACAGGCCTGCCTGTAACGTGGCGTCAGCTGCGCTCTCGCCAGGGACAGCGGTCTCATGGTCCATGATATGCCAGAGAGACAAGCCAGTCCGAATCACGGCATGCCCGTCACAATGATTCCATGGCATTCCGTACAATGTCACGGCAGTCAAAACAATGCCCCACCTGTCATTCACACACAGAGAGCCTTGATCAGAGGACAACGGCAGTGCATGTGTGTGTGTGCGTTTGTTTGAAATGTTCCTATGCTTTTGAATAACCCCACATTTCATATGTACAGGAAACAATAGAGTGCATGACACTGAAAATATGAACCAGATTGAAAACAGAGCAATCCTTTGGAGAGTCGCTTGAGGTGAAGGGCTCTGTGGCTGGGGCCCTGCTGATCAACACATTAGTTAGGCCTTCTTCCCTGTGGTATCAAAGAAAAACAACGTTAAACATTCAGAACCAACATTTCTGCAGTGATTTCAATGTGAACAGTAAAAACATGATATTCCGAACAAGAGGGAGGTGAAAACCAATAGCACAGAAACATAGACATGAGTGTTTGTTTAGCTCTGGTGTTTAATTATCATTTTTGCCCAGACTCTTCCCAACCAGAAACAAGATTCTCCCCGATGGCAAGTCAGTATGAGGTCTCTGGCCTCAGGGACTGGGGAACCCAAAGCTGTCCTTTAGCTACACAAACCCAGAACGAAATGTTACAAAGGCTCCAGAGGCAGTTTTGGGATGGAAAACAATAGAAACCATAAAATTTCATAACAATCTGTGGTCACACTGAACCCAAGTGTTTGGTTCCTAATAAACACTGTGTGAGGTCAGAATAATAGGCAGGATTCTAGAGTTTCATCAGACTATTAATCATATATGAATGAATGATATACTTGCAACTTATAAATAAAAGTCATACGATATTTGTATGAATAGATAACAATCACACCTTAATCTATAAAAACATTCTTACGTGCCTCAGAACGTTTACTCACTGTACGATTATGAGAAACCACTGCCCTCTAGTGTTTATATTACAAGATACAAAACTTAATGTCTTGATTAAAATGCAAACGCAACTACGATTGATCAGTCCTTTAATTATGAGATATATATTAGCTATCAAATATCCAGTTGTGTAAAGTTCTCCCCGAGTACTTGCTTTGTGAATTGAAATGTAAGTTATATAATTATTCATGTGTTATTCATTCTTTTGAATAGAGCCCATAAGGCATTTAGGCATCAATTAACGCTATTTAAATTTGCGATAGTTCGTACCTACTCTGAATTTGTGCCACTGTAAATAATACCAGTTTGCTTACTGTGTTTTATTTGCACTTAATTAAGGGTTTGGCGTGATGCAAAACATATGCAGTGGAGACATACTCGGGTATCTCTTGGTCCGAGAAATTATTCCCGAGAGATAGCGGGAAAGATAAATACCTTTTAAGTACCCAGCTGCGCAAAATTCAATTAGCAAGCGGAGTTAGGGCGTTAAATGAGCTGAGGCGCTATCCTCAAGGAGTGGTATTAAGTAGGTTTTCCTCAGAGAAAAGTACATCACCGTGTCATTAGGCGCTCTGATAAGTGGCCCCCACGGTAATTCACGCTGGGAGGGGGCAGACCACGCCGGGTGCTTGTGTTGACTAATTAATTCTTTCCAGCCCGCTCATTACAAAAACCCGATGTGTCCACCAGCAGCTCAGCCCCCGAGCATCGCATTAACCTTTACGGGAATCCCTCTCTTCACTCCGCTTTTATTGTGTGATACGGAGCCCACTTCGCCCCTCTCCTGCGGAGAGATCTAATGCAGACGCCTTTCCCCCAGATAATGGAAGGCTTTTAGTAAGCAACCTTAATGAGTTTTTCGCTCGTGGCGTCCAGCCCTGCATCCCTGGGGGTGTGTGGATGGTCCCGGTTCTATCCCGGTTCTAAAGGCCTGCCAGCCATCGGACCGCGAAGGGACGCGCAGGACCTGCGTGCGCGTCTCGGCCGACGGCTGCCTTTCCTCCGCTTCTTTTCGTTCAAATGCAGTTCACCATAATTACACGGTAATATTGCTTTTCTGTTTTCCCTTCGATTTTGATCATGGTAATTGAAGCCATTAAAAGCGTAAGCAGCAGGGATACATTACCGCGACGTCAAGGATTTCTGCCCCTTTTATGTTAATTTGCCTCCCAGTGCGACGAACGCATTTACTATTCGCCATGTGTGTATAATAGTGTGTGTATAATTTTGTAACATTATATATAATACGAATTTAACGCCTTTTAGGGGTGGAGTATATCTCAGTATCATTACTGTTTTACTATTTTACATGAAGCATTTATCGAACTGTACAATATGTAATAGGCAGAATAAGGAAATTATAAGATGAAATAAAACACTAGGCAGGAAAAAAATTAAATCGGCAATGAAAATATGTATAACTTTCATATATACAATTGCAACATATGAGGATAATACAGTAGGCCTATATAAAATGATATACATGTATAATTCTTGGATTTATTTGTTTGTTTGAATTCTATTATGCCAAACACCAGTCTGCTAAGATTTTGTGTTGAGAGGGGGGCCTTGAGGCAGGGGTAATAACCTAGTCAAGACCATCTGAGGGTATACCTACACACTACATTTAATGTACGGTTTTTGATGGCAGGAGGAAAGCAGTGTACCTGGAAGAAACATTCGCTGGATTTGTATCCCCGACCATGCAGGCATGAAGCAACAATGCTACCCATTGATCTACCTTTGCCGTATTTTTTACAGTCATATTCTAAATTAAACAAGCGGCGTTATATCCACAAGCCTATTACAACAGAGCCCCCTAGTGGCAACTACCGTGATTTATGCATTTTTACGTTCAACTCTCTTCTAACAGGTGTGCAGCCTGTCGTGTAAATTGGGAACAGACTGTTGCATTATACTACGAGGTTTTAATTCCCGAAAAATGGCAGTTTCTACGAGCGTTTGGTGTACTGTCCTTGCAGCAGTGACAAAAGCTAGAGTAATTAATCTAGCCATGACATGGGGAATAATTATTGGTGTAAGACACGTAGCATTTGGGTTAAGGTGATCCAGTAACAAGGGTCTAAATACAGTAAAGTAGTTTTTTTGGGAAGGTGTGTCTGCTGACTGTGTATTATGAACATAGTCCATTATCTATGTATGTTTGCATGGTGTACAATCAAAGGACGTACTGTGAATAGCTTGGGATCCACTCCTGCGTCATGGTCTCTGGGGCTGGTGTCCTGGCAGTAATGTCCTCCTCTCAATCACCATTTCAGCTGTGGGGAAGTCCCATCCCTTCCCCTACACTGTATTTGCCATTTGTGACCTTCAATAACCATCTCCATGGCAACCTTTACATGCATCAAAGAGAAGGCAGATTACATGAGTGGCACACACACACACACACACACACACACACACCATGGGCCGTGATTCGCATCACAGCGCATTGCGAGCGGCACTTGTGCCGAGTTGACAGTTACAGGCCCATCACAGCCACCTACAGCCCGAACGGAGAACCATGTGGGGAAAAAAATCAGTCATGTGATTTCGATTGTGAGACTGACATGTGTGATGTCTGTTGTGTCTGACACTGGTATATGTGATGTACCTAATGTGTGTGTCGTGTGTGTGAGAGACTAACACGTGATGTATCTAATGTGTATGTGTCTACGTGACTCTGGCACATACAGCATATGTACCTAATGTGTGTGTATGTGTCTACGTGACTCTGGCACATACAGCATATGTACCTAATGTGTGTGTATGTGTTTACGTGACTCTGGCACATACAGCATATGTACCTAATGTGTGTGTATGTGTCTACGTGACTCTGGCACATACAGTATATGTACCTAATGTGTGTGTATGTGTCTACGTGACTCTGGCACATACAGTATATGTACCTAATGTGGGTCGGATTGATCTTTTCCTTCACACTGATAGCTGTGAGGTGTCTTTTCATCTTCATTTTATTCTACGGGGAGGGGAGTGGAGCAGAACAATCTCACTTCAAAGCTCTGGAGCTCCAAGCAGCACATACAGCCACACATTCCAGACAGGCGCCCGCCTCAAGGTCTGCTCACCAGAACCATCAGCACTTTCTCCACGGCCTTGACTCATTACAGATATGTTTTATTGTGTTTCAAACCAGACTTCCAAAATTCAAGGTTTAAATACCAAATCAAAACATTTAGCAACCTAGCCGGTTTCCTAAAGACCTCTGGCCTAATTTTAAGACAATCTTGAATTCTAATTCTCACGCAGGCCTCCTCTGTGACATTACTGGCCTAAAAAACTGATCATGAATGTAACCACAGTTCAGCACATACAGAATAACTGGCCGGAGAGCAGAAGCAGATGTGTCATCAAAGCACAGAAGCAACATTAAAATGTGCTTGGTTTTATAATGTACTATAGGTCATTTAATAAAATTTCTTATGGTTGCTTTGACAACTGCCAATTTTGCAACATTTCCTGGTCAGAGTTGGGGAAGAGTAGAAGTTCATTACTGCTCTTCTGATGGTCCATCCAGAGAGCTTTTGCTCTTCCAGTTATATTTCATTCAGATACGGATCACTTTGCATTTAACCCCAGCTGACAGGAGCAGCCACTTAACTCTGCACTTCGTCTCCAAATGCTCCTTTCCTAAGCAGTTGGATCTCTCTTTTCAACAAAAAAATTATGAATTTATGTTTGTTCAGTGTTTTATTCAATCAGGTAGAATATATAAAGCTTTCTGTTGAATTAAAGCTGGCAGAGTATGTAGTTTATGAAAAGGGTGACCATGAAATTGAAAAGACGTTTCTGGACCTGAGTCGCATTGACTGGATGTTGAGCAGAGGCTTGCAGGTGTGCCGTATACTCATACTCTGGTGTGAGATTAGACTGACGTGTAGTTTTGGATCGATGTATCACTATGGTGTGCATTTGGATGGGCACGCTGCACATATATGTAAGGTTTTTTTTTTTTTGATACTTTATTGATCCCCATGGGGAAATTCTCTTTTTGCCTTCCCCGTCTCTGTAGGCCACACACTAACCCCCAAGTCAGGTTTGAAGTCAGATATCATACAGTATGTTCTCTGCATGCGCTAGCAGTGATGCTACACTGTAATTGCCTGTGTCTGTGTGCGCCTGGGCTTTTTTGTGAGACACCATTAAAAGTTTTTATTTTCTAACCAGAGTAATTTTTAAATGCATGTGATATTAAGGGTCTGCTCTTTCTCCTCTAACCATACAATACCTGAGAATCTATGACTTAAAGTTCTGTTTGTTTACATCAGGGGTCTCCAACTCCGGTCCTGGAGGGCTAATATCGAGTAAGTTTTCTATCCTACCTGGCTTCTGATGAGCCACATTAGTTCTCAGGTAAATACCAGGAGCAGGTGTGGCTCATCAGAAGCCAGGTAGGATAGAAAACTTACTGGACAGTAACCCTCCAGGACCGGAGTTGGAGACCCCTGGTTTACATAGTTAAAAAAATTTGAAGGGCTGGTAAATCCATGGTAATGCTTCCACCCACAGCCCCTCTGCTGGTGTGATGGTGAATGTTTCAGTGTATAGGAACATGACGGCACCGCTGCTCCCCCTGGTGGCACTCGCTGCACGTCACAGACGTCCGTCGGGACCATCTGCTGCCTTTCTCAGTGTCCCTCCAGTGTGCCGGCATGTGGTCCCATCTCGTGACGTATTTATCGTGTGTCATAGGTGTTTCGCTTGAAGGTCACGTCATTTTTGTGGGGAATACAGCTGTGCCAAAGGCAGGCCTGCCGCTTTGTTTGAGTTGCAGGAGGCAGGCCTGCCGCTTTGTTTGAGTTGCAGGAGGCAGGCCTGCCGCTTTGGTTGAGTTGCAGGAGGCAGGCCTGCCGCTTTGGTTGAGTTGCAGGAGGCGGGGCGGCGCTGACAGCTGCTGCTCTTCAGCGGGGGCTTCCTTTGTCTCGCTGGCCGGCGGCTTGACGGCTCCTCGCCAACGTCTCTTCGAGTTTTCCTCGACTCCTGGGGGATTTCGCTGGCCTCTGCGTCAGAGCGTATCGGGGGTCCGTCGCCGTCTGCGATCCCGATTTAATTAAGCTCTCCAGACTGAGCGAGCGTGTGTTTGTGTCCATGTGCATAAGCTTGAGTTCCTGTGAGTACAGTCGTGCATCTGCATGCCGTCTGGAAGCGGCGTGACGGCTCAGCTGAAACCATGACAGCAGCATCACAGACAGCTGTACTGGGCTTTAATACGATGCCACACTGGGAATTTGTACTCCTGGAAGCTCAGAACCATCCCTGCACAGGATGGCAGCAGCTAAGACTATAATCAGCCCCCATTAGGTGAGGTAGAAGGACACAAGCAACGTAAATCCTGGATCCATGGAGATGGTCAGTGGTTCATAGTACTCAGTGATTATTCTCGTTCACTCCCCTTCCATCTTATGTATTCCCATGGATCAGAAGGTCCTGGCTTTATAACCGGGCCGGTACTCGCCGTAAAGGAAACAAAAATAATCACATGACTCTAAAACGCTACTCTAGATCCGTATGGAGGGAGCAACAACAAAGGCAGAAAGAGTTAAACAAGTTTATTATAATAAAGAACAACTGAAATGACCGGCACAATAAATAGGAAAAGCTTATCCCCAAAAGAAAAGAAAGGATGTGTGGTGCAAATTGTCCTCTGCCCGGGTACTTTATATGACCGATAATCAGCAGTTCCAGCGTATCTGAATCCTGTGTGGAAGAGAGGGTGGCCGCCCCAGTCCAAAGCCGGGACGATGGGGCCGGGCTCCCGTGCCAAGGCGAAGCAGAGGCTGCGCGCTCACAGGTCTCAGTACCAGCTCGCTATTATTTTTCGATGTCGCAAAAAAAAAAAAAAACAATCTGTGCACATAGTAAGCAATTCAACTAATTCAGTTCGAATGAGACCTCATTTCCCAAACAGTTCAAGGTTATATGTTTTCAAGTATTTTCATATCAACAAAAACAACTGATTTTGTAATAAACAAAATAGCTGTATCAACATGAATCCGAAATAGTGCAGAAAGCATCCACTGACACTGGTGTAAAATTACTAACAATCCATATCTATGCACTGCACAAAGTTTGACAAAACAATAAAAGATATACTATATACTTGTACAGCGGTTTCCCAACTTTTACTCCGATTGTTTTACACTTAAACATATGGCCCTGTTCACACATACAGTACATTACTTTTCAGACCCCCATTAATACAGCTGAAACCCCGCGGCGTTTAGCTCACCGAAGCTCGGAAATTTTCTCACAATCGTAAACCATCTGCTTCGCAGAGTGGCTTATTCCAGCAGGGTAAATTAAAAGAAAACCATATGAATCAATATCAAACTAAATTTAATTTAAAATACTTTTACGTTAATCTGCTCTATTCAAGTACAGTATTTCTTTCCCTAAAACTCATGCAGCAACTACACTTCCCTACTCCAAAAGAACTCTCTCCCTTACGCACATTTTTTCCCATCGCAAACGTGACGGCGAAAACCGTAAGTTCCCAAATAAAAGCGCAAATCATATGGGTGAAATTTAAACTGAGTTTAAGTAGCAAACTTGCTTGTGTTATTTATCCTGTGTCTATTTTAGTTGGGTTACACTTGCACCTTTCATTTTCTGACTAATTTATTCCTACTGTGTGTGCTGTTTGGCAGTGAATATTATTTCCAACAAAATGTATATCATAATCCTATCAATTAAAGAATAAAATGAATATTTAAGTTGTAAAATCGGCATTTTCCATAAATAATTATATGAAACCAGACCGTTAGGTTTAAGGTCTTAAATCTAGGGTGCTGCGAAGTCCTCCAATCTATCCATTTACAGGCATCCATCGACTTACATCCAATTTTCGTCCTGGAAGAGGACATAAGTCAGGGGTGTCAAACTGCAGTCCTGGGGGGCCTGAGCCCTGCACGTTTTTGGGTTTCCCCTCATTTAACACACCCGATTCAACTCCTTGTGCTAATTACCAAGTCACTGTTAAGCTGAATCATTTGTGGTGGAACCGGGAAAGAACTAAGCTACACAGGGCTCCGGCCCCCCAGGACTGCAGTTTGATACCCCTGACATAAATCAATCTAAACACATCAGAATCAGAAAAACTTTATTGATCCCGGAGGAAATTGCTCATGTTACTACTACGGTCACACAGAGACATAGGACAAGAACATAAAAGAAAAAAAAACATCTCAGTCATCATCAGGGAGAAGTGAAATATACTGTATAATGTAAGATACAATATCGCACACATTTAACCAAAAGTCTACAGTGGCAGCACAATCACTTTGTTTAGGTTCTCGCCACACGTGGTGAAATCAGTCCGCTAACATCCATTACATCTGCTTCAAACATCTCCATTATTTTATTCAGGCTCTTGTGGGACGTAAGTACGATCAAATGTTACACGACGGATGCCTTTACTCTGGTCAGGGTTGTGGGGTAGGCCTGAAGCCTATCACACCACAGGCAGTATAATGTACTGTATGAGGTTGGGCTACACCTGAGTGGAAAACTGGTCCATCTCAGGGCTTATACACACAATCATACATTATAGGCAGTTTAAAGACACCAGGTAACTTAACGGCAGGTCTTTGGACTGAGGAAATTAACCAGGGGACATCTGTAGGACAGCATGCCAACATCATACATGCAGAGCAGAGGTGGGATTCAAACCCACAATCCTCAAGGTGTCAGGCCACACTTAGACAGTGACCTGCCATGTCAATGCTATGCAGCAGTGATAACTGTGAATAGACAACTACATAACAAACACTATGAAACTGTTCATCCCTCCATCCGTATGAATCTGGCAACCTTGAGCAGCAAGTATATATATAAATATATATAAGAAATCATGAGTAGAATGAATCACCACTTAAGCCATGATGAAGGTTGGCACTGACAATATGACAGAGCCATTACTGTCGCAGCCCTGATGTGTGAGTGCGACCCTGAGGCAGGCTTATCCTGGGGAGAGAAAGGCAGATGTTCCTCCACAGCCCCGGCAGAAAGTGGACAGCTCCGATTCCCTCCATCATGGCAGCCCGCGGAGCCGCTCCCTGTCACGTCAGGTCACTCGTCCCCAGGGAGCTGTTCTGTTGACTGTAGCAGTTAGAGCTGCTGAGCATGACTTTATGACTGCTGTCTTCTCAAGCCTGTTTACGGCAGAGCGTTGATGTAAAAGGTCACTTCTCTCTTTGTGAACTCATTTGCTGACCTTGAGGACATGTCAGTCTCTGTACATAGCAGATTTGAATAGTGCTGTTACATTAGGCTTTTAGCCTGCAGCTAGGCAAAGGCTACACCAGACGCTGGTCTACAGAGCCCCACCCACGGAGAAGCATGTGTGTCTCCATCCTGTCCATAAAGGACTGGCTGAATATCCAGGGCTTAGCTGGGGGTTACATACCGTGTTCTTCATCCATACCGTGTGCTTATATGTGCGTCAGCTGAAAGATCAGGTGGAATTCTGCTCTCGTCTTAAGCCGACACCACGTGTTCTTTGAACAAGGTCACTTGCTTTGAAGGTCCTGTGTTTTACAAACAGACAGCAGCTGGTCACTGTAATAATTCCTGCATATCCCTATGAGAGGTAAGTCAGTGCTGCTCAGGACACAATCCAAGCTTTATGCTCCAGCGCGTTGACCCAAAAATAACCCACGTGAAATGCACACTTAGGATATTTATAGATACGGGATTTTTATTTAGTTTTTCTCTCAAAATATAGCATGCAAATGAAGTGATAAAACCACAGTAGAATATTACGCTTGCTGTTTGAGTTTTCAATTTCAAAATAAAGCACAAAGACAACTTCATTTGAGTTCACATTGGCTGTCAAGCAGACACAACGGGAACAAAGGAAAGAGACGAGCCTATTGAACGTCAAATCATTCCTGAATTTTTCTCTATGAGGGAAGAAACGCAATGATGTTAATGTTAATATCGTTATCAGACCCCACTCTGTATGCACCCCGTGTGCATGTCACTCTGGATATGATAGTTTCGGGAAATGCTTCACGTGAATTTCACCGATTAACGCAGGACCTACCATTACACACTTCCAGTTCCAGTTCTCTCTCACGTGAACTACCTTCGCAGATAAGCAGATGATCGTGGTGTTGTGCTGCAGAATAATGGTCATCATTCTGGAGGCTCCGTGATACATTAGCATTCCGTAAAAGCAGCCGAGGGGAGGAAAAACTCTCCTCCCACAACGATCTGGCTGGAGAGAGAGGGAGCAGGAGCGGCGCGCCAGCTCATTCATGTTGAATCAAAGTGATGCGCCAATCCAGATTGGGCTGGCACTAATGTTCGCTTTGTCTCACCCACGTCCCCTTGGTTCCTAAGAAAGGTTGGCGATCGCAGTGTGCGAACGGGAAACAGAGCGCAGCCAAACACCACCAAACGCATGTAGCGCTTTGCCGGAGCGCGTCGCCTGCTTCTTGCTGACAGCGAGTCCGTTGTATCTTTCGCACGCTGGTACCATTAGCAGGGATGTGACGCCGTAAGCGACGCTTCTGCCACGGGAAACTTCATTCGCTACAAAATGGGGAGCTGAGAGCCTTTTTGGAGCGGAGGAAAAGAAGTTATTAAGGAAAAGTTGTGCGAAAATGTCTGTGAAATCCAGCGCGATTTCGCTCAACGACACGGATGGCCAAGACATGATGGATTTCCCTGAAGTTAAAAAACATATGAACTTAGTTCTCTTCGGTCTATCCTTTGTCATTGCCTTCGTTACTTTGGTGGGAGGCGTGTGTTCCCTCATATTTTTGCTCAAGATGCGGCGAAAGACGCCGCTTTCTCTCATAGTGGCTTCCATGTCCATTGACGACCTGATCAGCGTCATCCCGGTGTCGCTCTTCATCCTGGGTCAGTGGCAGGGGCACAGCGCCGGGAGCGCGTCCTGCACGCTGTCCGCTCTCCTCTACGTATTCCAGGGTGTGTCCAGCAACATGAAAGCCTCTCTGATTGTCGCCTACACTTTCTGCGTTACACGGCGCTTCACAGTGTTTCGATGTGCCCGAAGACCGCTGATCATATCGTGGGCGATAGCTGCGGTGTGGCTCGCCAGCCTGGCAGTCAGCCTCTTACCCGTGTGCGGCTGGGGTTCCTTCTCGCAGACATCTCTGGGATGCTTTGCGGAGGGCACCGGTTCTTACGCGTTGCTCATTTTCGTGCTGTACTCGCTGAGCTTTTGCGGCTTTGTTGCATTTTCCATCCCTCTTACCCACCAGCTGCTGTGCTCCGGGGAACCTCAGAAGGCGTTTCACCCTAACTACGGGGGATCGGCGGCAGACGGATCGGCCCCGCTCTGCCACATCCCCTCTCTGTCTCGAGATAGCCTGGAGAAAAGTTTTGAGACTTTCAGCGAGATTAATTCTGAGCCTGTCGGTTTGAACAGCCACACCTGTCCGACGTCTGCGGCTCAAAACAGCGGAAAGGAGGCAGCGCTAAACTCCGCAAACTCTACTCAGGTGTTTGCGCAAAAGCGCTTTTCCTTCATCATGGCGATGGTTCGCATCCTTTTGTGGATGCCGATGATGGTGAGTAACCTGCTTAGTGCTGTGGATGCCAGTAAAAACCAGACTGCCTCGGCCTGTATTATTTATTGAAATTATACAACCAGTTAATCGTGCAGAAACCCCGTGTTCTATTCCGTGGGTTAACGCACTAAAACCTGAGTTTTCATTCGACTGGCAATTGTAACAAATAGGCTACTTTAGGAAATATTACTTTGAAACTGGAAAGTGGTAAAGATATTTTAAAATATAATGCAGAACTGTCACCCCAACACACCATGTATGAATTTCTTAATTGTACTGTGAGCCGGGTCTTGCAGTGACTCCCCTAACCTGCCGTTCATCCCGTTCGCAGGTACAGATTCTAGTGAGTCACGTTGTTCAGGTACGGAGCCCCGTCTTTGAGACACCCAGCTTCTTCCTGACCTTACTGTCTGCCACGATCACGCCGCTTTTCTTCTTATCCAAACGCTGGGTTCATCTGCCCTGCGGATGTTTCATCAACTGTCGTCGAGACGTGGCCCCGCAGCCGTCTGCTGGTACGTTAACGGGGATATTTCTTATTTAAAATGTCACTTCCCTGTTAGGTTGCCTCTGCTGACTCTGTGTTGCTTTGCCTGGTTATTTATTTAATTATTTAGGTAGTTCTTGAGCTCTATATTATTTAGTGATGTATTCGAAATATTAATGGATCTCAACAAATCCGGTCTAAATTCTGGAGCCGTATAGGCCGTATATTATTTAATGATGTATTTAAAAACATTGATGGACCTCAAGGAATCCGCTCTTAGGTCTGCAGCTTTATATTTCATTTAAAGGCATCGATGAATTACAAGGAACCAACTTTTAGTTGGACATTTTATCATCTATACAGATGAAAATGTATGTCATAAAACTTGTCATAAAATATACGACCCTGCGTAATGACAAGCCAGTATAGAAGATGGATGGCAGGATAGATGGATGGATGCTGAACTTATGCTTCATTATTTAACTGATCTGTCTTATTAACTCTTTTACAGGGAAAAAGAGAGGGTTTGAATTTAACTTGTCATTCCAGCAAGGTTATGGAATTTATAAGATTTCCCAGGCAAAGCTGCCCACGGTGGAAACAGCTCCGTACCACAGCTTGTTTGACTACGAGTGCAGTGAGAGCAGACCTGCTGCAGTGCGAACTGGGCCCATTTCGAGGGGCACAAGTGATGAGTTCAGGATCGCAGCTGCTGAGGACAGCTCTCAGGGCTGGGGCAGGCGGGCGGTCGCCCCCCGCGAGGCCTCGTCGGACGGCCATGGGCCCGGTCCTGGCTCGGTCCCCGGGCCGACGGCAGAGGACCACAACCTAGACAACTCATCGGTGTTCGAGGGCCCAGAACGAAGGCTCTCCCACGGGGGAAGCCGGAAGATGGAGCTGAGCGACTGGGAGTGGTGCCGGAGCAAATCGGAGAGGACGCCGCGGCAGGTGCGTGGCCCGCAGGTGGGGGTCTGTCCTTCCCTGGTGATTTCAGCTTCACGCACAGCCTAGTGCAAATTATGCAGACTGAGATTAAATACCATAGCAGCTCGTTAAGCCGCAGCACAGCAATAATGGGAGACGGGAAGGGCAGGTTTCTGGCGCGTCGCCTTCGCTTGCAGGGCTCACGTGGGAAGGAACAGCGGCCAGTATCCAGGCCTGGTGCCTTTGCCTGGGCCCAGCACCTGCTCACCAGTGCCGGAGTAATGAGCGACAGGGAGTGACAGGCTGCTCTGAGCGCTCGCGTGAGCTGAGCCGCTTGCATATGTGTTCCTCAGGCTGCGCTAGACAAACGCACACAGTCAGGTGTTAAGCCTGTGCCCACTCAAGTCAAAAGGCTACTGTTAATGTATACTAAAATGCAGGAACGGAAACTCTGTCATCAAACACAGTCGTTATTATATATACATACATTTGCATTTATTTACATTTATTTGTCAGATGCAAAGCAATGTACAGGCGAGGCAGAGAATATATATAATGTATTTAAATATATATAAATGCAAGAATTTGCAGGGCAGAGCTGTGTGCTGCGGAGCTCAGATCTCTGGCAGACTCAGGCATCAGGTCTATCACAGCCCCCGCGGCGGTCTCCTAATCCCATTCGCGGTTGCGTCCTTCCTTTAGTCCAGTGTGGAAGTGGCTTGCTGTTATCATTAAATTAGACCCTCTTCATGTTTCTGTAAGGCTCTGATTGAATAGCTGATTCAATAAACGGTGCTCATGAATCAAGCAGTGGCGTCATCGGTTTCGGTCAGACACACACACACACACACACACACAAACCTGTACTCATATCTTTATGGGGACTGTCTATTAATTTATATGGTTAAAACCGTAATCCCAGCAATGACGACCTTAACCCCTACCCGGCCCTAACCTTAAGCATAAGTAGCCAAACAAGTCTTTTGGCTTTTTTAGGTTTTTGATTGCAGTCATAGATTTTTATATAAATGAGTTTCCTCTTGTGGGGATTGAAAAAATAGTCTCCACATCATCAAAATAACAGATTTTTATCACATTGTGGGGATATTTGGTCCCTACAATGTAATTTATACCTGGACCACACACACACACACACAGAATCTGTGACGATTCTTAGGATGCTCTGTTTTTCAGAGCACAGTGCTGTTGCCCTTGGGTCATGCTGCTGCTGTCAGGGCCTTGGTCATAAACACACTGGCCTCATGTGCCATTGGAGTAGTGAGGTCCCAGGTTCAGGATGTTGTATGAATGGACACCGTGCTTGCAGGGGGCCATGCTGGTTTAAAATAGGGCCATAAGTCATGTGACTGCTTTGACCCTGATCTCGGGCTCAGTCAGTGGTAGGACAGCTCTTCTCAGCTCCATGCCCGCTACGCTGGTCACTGACCCTGAAAGAGTCCCGCGTCCTTTGTGTCTTTCCGTGGACCGTGAATCGCAAGGTGCAGGTGGTCACGCTGCTGATTAACTTGTCCTCACAACAGATACATTTTTGGAGCCGGCCTATTTTGGGATATAGTTTTTAAAGTCTATTTATGTCTATATCTGGTCACATTTTAGAGCACCGCCCTGCTGTTTGATGAGGGCATATATTGTTCTTACTCCACAGAGGTCCAGCGGTGGCCTGTCCATTCCACTGTGTGCCTTCCAGGGCACTGTGTCCCTCCATGCCCCCACAGGGAAGACCCTGTCCCTGTCTACTTATGAGGTCAGCAGTGACGGACTCAAAATATCCCCAAACAACAAGAAGGTGGAAGTGTACCGATCCAAGTCTGTGGGTCACGAGCCCCGGACAGAGGAGCCAGCTGACGGCACCACCGGGGACACCAACGTGAAGATCCACCTGGAGGTGCTGGAGATCTGCGACAACGAAGAGGCTATGGACAGCGTCTCCATCATCTCCAACATCAGCCAGTCGTCGGCACACGCCCGGTCACCGTCGCTGCGCTACTCCCGCCGGGAAAACCGCTTTGTGTCATGTGACCTGGGCGAGACGGCGTCCTACTCTTTACTCATCCCCACCAGCAACCCCGACTCCGACATCAACATCCACATTCCCGACACGGTGGAGGCTCACCGCAGGAACAGCCGGAAGCAGCACCAGGAGAGGTCCGGGTACCAGGAGGAGATCCAGCTGCTGAATGAGGCCTACAGAAGGCAGGAGGGGGCCCGGGACACCTAGAGGCCCCTTGGGGGGGG
>JAODJU010000036.1:1067102-1086346 GCA_026776725.1 Gnathonemus echidnorhynchus | reverse complement strand
GGGGGGGGGGGGGGGGGGGGGGTCACCGATGGTGGGGTGGGGAAACTGTGAGACTGCACAGCTGTGGCTATGGAAACCAGCTTTGGGTGGGAAGAGAATGTTAAAAGGGAGGAAAGTAGACAGGAAGAGAAGCGAGTGAGAAGAGAAAGACGAGTGGAGCTTCAGGCACCATTCAGAAACCCTGTTCGGACACACAGAGGTGTGAGGTCTCCTGTGAATGTCACCCAATTTCAGGCGCAGTGACTCACTGGAAAGCACCGTCTGAGTCATTGTACGTGTGTGTGAAAGTATCACTGCTGGGGAAGGGGCCTTGGCTGACGGCCCAGTCCTCGTTAGCACCACTACGATGGTTTACATGCAGGGATAATCACCACAGAGTGAGTGTACAGGTAGCTCGTGTGTGTCCGTCACCGTGCGTGTTTGTGTATGTGTGTGCAAATGCTGGCTTAGCCTAATATAGCATGCACATCCACAGCTTTTGGGAACAGATACAAAAAAACAGGTTATTTATTTCAGAAAGACCATTTATATGAGTGAGTTGGAGCCTGTTCTTTATTGCTGCAGGTGTTTAAAAGGAATGTTAATTTTGAAACCACTTGTAATTCCCCTTTTGTTTCGTTCCATTTGACACAGTATGTAATCATAAGTGAGACCCAGGTCATTGTTACATTTAACAGATGCATAATTTATCGGAGTGGTTGCAGAATATTCACAGAGTATGTTACAAATTCGACAAGGGCAAATGATTGTAAGTTTCAGCACTGCAATAACGTAAGCACAGATGTATCCTCATGCACACCACTTACTAAAGTATCAGGCATATAATTAATTAAAAAGCCATTTTTTCCTCATAAAAATGGTTCTCTGTGTGATTTGGCTTTTTAGGAGGTGAATTCGATAACATTAGAAATAGTTCTTGTTTACTATTTGCAGTGTGCCAGTTCCTCAGTTTGTCAAAGTGTATTTTTCTCTCACAAAGAACAAAATGTTCTCATTAAAAATGTACATTCATATGCAGAAAACACTCTTCCCATATGCCTTAGTTTCAGGTTTTATTCTCAGAGCTCCAGACTAAAAGCTAATATCAACCGCATCATCCGACAACAGCAGACAACAAATCAGCTTTAATGTTTGAGCATATTGCTGGTCTACTTTATACAGTAAAGTGCTTCAGCAATTTAAACCTTTTTAAAAAACAACACCAATCTCTGAAAAATGGCTAAATCCTTCACCCATTACTGCATTGCCCAATCATATCAGCTCTTATATTCGTCCAGCCAATCGCATAACCAGCTCACTTCATCCAACCAGTTACATCACTAAGACCAGGCACGTGATGAAGATCCTGTGACATGTGATTGGATCACACAGCACTCTGTCCCCGTTCCTTCCCTTATGAGTGGGAGAATAAGGTGTCCTTCGGTCACAGTGAATCCCTCCCTGCAGAGGACTCAGTCCTTGGGCGTCTAACCTTCATAGCTGCTGATTTATCTGAGTCGTGTTCGCTGCCTGCGGGCCTCGTGGACACGTCCCAGATGGGGCCCAGTCGCGACCGCAGCCTGCGTGCTGCTTGTCCTTCACCTTGAACCGGGTGCTTGTCACCACCACAGACAGGGGGGACTGGGACCATATTAGAGACTCTCATAATCTCTGTTATCAAATGAGTTTGATACATGCTTAGTGGAGTGGGTGACCACGTGTGCGTCAGGGCTCCTGTTCATATCAGGAGAAACACTCTAAAATACTGAAGCTCTGCTGTCACATGATCTGGCAAGGTGACAGTTTATCAGGGGGCCAAGGATTTATGGTTACATCCCATCTCCAGGCCAGAAATTAGTGCTGTAACAGAGGAGTGTGTACATATAGCAGGGTAGGCTTTCCACAGAAGCAAATAGGCACAAAGACAGGCGGCGAGCCACAGCTGTGCTGGGGTACAGTGATGACAGCAGACAAAGCCCCACACAGTCAAACACGGGCAACAAAGAGAGCCCTCAGTCACTGGCCGGGAGCAGCACGCCCAGCCCCAGCACTGCTGTCAAGGTGTTAGCTGCTCACGCTTCCTGCGATAAATGGAGACGGCAGCCAGTCGCAAACACCCAAACACGACTTACCCACACGAAAGAAATGAAAAAAAAATGACATCTTTCGGGAAACAAGTGAAGGCAATGAGAAGCAGCTCAGGGAAAAGCAACGGGTGATCCTGTTTACAGCCGTCGCACAAACAAGGCGCAGCTACACAAAGAAAAGGGTCCGTGTGGGTAGATCTACCTGGCTGTCCATCAGTATCTCCATGGAGATGCACCCTTAGGCAGCCATGTCCTACAAGTGGGCTCTCAGGCTCACATCTCACATTAACAGGTTGTCTTGTTCCTAGCCGAGGAGAACTGGAGGTAAAAGTTATTCCACTACTTGCTCTGTTTTATTTAATGAGCCCATACATCAGTGAATATGTTTTGTATTGCTCTAATGCCTCTGTAATTTTAAAAAGGAGTGATTCTCCTCTCTGAGCTGGGCATGTTATATGGAGTTAATTACCATTCTCCTTTTAGCTCTGTACAGCCCTGCTTTCCAAATTCTCTATTATTTTGAAAATCAGCCGTGGTCTGCCGGCTATAGAACCAAATTTTTAACGCAGTGCAACTCCAACTGAACATTACTTAGGACTTTAATGGGAGTGAAACAGCGCTTGTTTAGTGGGGCTGAGTCCCTTACGGAGCACAGTCTTCACGGTTCTCAGAACACGGCTGCAGTGCTGATTGAGTGTATATCATGCTGGGGTTTTGTACAGCTCTACATTACTGCTCTGGTTATTGCTTCCTACACTTGAAATAAACATTCCTACAGGAATACAGGTTATCTCTTCTGGGCTTCAGTGATCTACACAAACAATTTGTGGTGTTTATTACCGCACTGCCCATTTTCTTCTTTTTTGGTCCGTGACATTTGCTATTTTCTAGAAAAGATGATAACTTTTAAAAATAATTTTTAGTACATACTTATTTAGTATCAATTTTAGGACAGTGTTTAGATTAGACTGTGTAGTACAAGGGCTCAGCAGGTAGCAATAATGACCATATTATTGCATGTTTGATCCAATCAAGTACACACACCCAGGCAGTCCAACCAGCCATCACATTAAAGACTAACAAGGAAGTGATACGATGAAATGTAATGTTATTCATCTATCGTTAACCGTTTCTTCGGTGCAGGATCAAGGTGAGCATGGAGCTGACCGCCTTTATTTGACTCATTCCCCAGTCTTAGCTGACCACCCGCAGTTATTATAATAACAAAGCTGTTAAATTGTCAAATTAAGCAAGATACTACAGGCAACCGAGGACAAAGTTTAGGTTACTTCAGATATTCTCTTATATAATGCCTATTTTTTATGTATTTGACCTTAATCCACATTATTTATTAAGAGATTACGGATCTGGGGTTAGTGGATGCTTTTTTAAAATTAAATATGATGAAATTATAAAGATAAACGTCGTCCCGACTTGTTCTGATCCTGCAGACAAAGGGGCCTTACTACACACTGTTCGTGCTTTTCAGCTTTCTCTGACACCATTCCTAAAATGTTCATTCCAGCTCCGTGTTATCGCTCGTTTACCTGTCTACAGCTCGATGGGCTGAAAATAAACCTACAACTGGAATACATAATGAAACTGTATATGAGCTTAACCGTAGCAACTTCCAATATGTAGCATTCACAGAATTAGATTTTCCTGATGTCTAAGAAACAGAATCAGTGCATGTTATTTAACTCGACTGAGCAACTCAGCTTGCTGGCTTGAATGGGTTTCATAAAACGACTGGACCAATCAGAACCAACGACATTCGTTATTCCATTGCGGAAGTCACAGAGACGAACTGACGTCATTTTCATGCGACCTCGGTATGTGTACTACAGTCGGCGCAAGTTGCCAGATTGTGGAATTGATTCCATGTAAATGACAGTTGTTAACATAAATTAGATAATTTTACGGAGGTTTACTTATATGCATGGAATTCACAAGCACACCTTTGTTTATCCAATTCACTAGGTGCTGATAGCTAGCTTGCTAGCTGACGAGTTAGCCAGGTTGGTTGGTTAACACGGCACCGGCTTTTCTGCTGCAAGCAGATTCATCTTTGACGACAGGGACCGTGTGACGGAGGGCGGCATGAGTTATGGGTACGGCTATAGGGGTGGCCGAAGAGGAGACCGTGACTATGGAGGTGGGAGCGACGAAAGGTGGGAGCGGGGAGCCGGGTCGAGCGGCAGCGGATACCCCAGGACTGGGAGCTGGGACTCCCGGGAGGACGACGGACAGGGGCGAGGACGGGGACGTGGAGGGGGTTCACGGGGACGCCACCCAGCACATCTGAAAGGCCGAGAGATCGGTCTGTGGTACGCGAAAAGGGGAGGCATCAAGAGAAAAGAGGAGGAGAGAAAGTCGGCAAGTATCGATCGCCGGTTTGTAATGTAGTTGGTTAAGGAGCCCAGCTAAGCTGCCTGGTTGTATTGGACCATGCGGATTCCTTTGCGTGTCTCAACGCCCGTGTGCATTGTGTAGAGAGCCGTCGTCCAAATGGACGAGTCGAGGGAGCAGCACATCACCAAACTGCTGAACACGGTCCAGAGGGAGCCGTCCGGATCTGCAAAGTCCAGTCACGACTCGGGATCTCAGAGCTGGCGATCGGCACCAAACCCCAACCAGCACAGGTGCAATACGCAGGCCGCTGTCATGGCCTTGTCATGAGAGGAATCCAACAGAAATAAACACCTAAGCTAATCCCTTAATGCACCGGTGCTATAGTGTGGTCCCTGGTAAATATGTTGCTAATACTGAGATTCACGCTACTTCTGTTATGAGAAAAAAATCAAGTGTAAATGCATCTCTTTCCATAGTCGTGTTCTCAGCAGAAGTGTCTCCTTGTGTTTAGTTACTTTGATGGCGAGGAAGTGCCAAAGGAGGACCCTAAAATGGAAGTGAAGGAGGTGAAGGAGGAGACGAAAGATGAAAGAGACTTGCAGTATTTGTTCCAGGATCTGGTCCGAGACACTACTCTTGACCAGGAACTGAAGAAAGATCTGCACAAGAAAAGAACTGACACAAAGTACCTGGATATGATGGTGAGATGATGTTGCTGTTGGTTCGATGTCCCTCACAAAAGCAGTGTTCCCTGTGAGAATGTGTTGTTTGACCAGCTTTACAGCTGAGTAGTGCTGGCCCTTTCTGGAACAGTACTAGGTCCATCAGCTGTATTAGTGTTGTACCGTGCAGGGGCGCTGTGCTCTGTTTAAGCCCTTGCAGATGCATAATTGCTGTAGTTTGTTTTATTTAATTTGTTTCTTTTTTCCCCCCAGAAATTCAGAGAGAAGCTTCCGTCATATGGAATGAAAGAGGTAAGGCTTTGAGAATACTCAGTACTCAAATCTGTCAGAATACATACTTTGCTAAAATTTCTGCCTTTAATCAATGTTAGTAGGAAATCCTGGGCCTTGGTTGTGAAGGGGGCGCTGGCAGAATGTTGGGCCTTGAGTCTCAGAATCCCATAGTGTGTCTGACATACTGGAGCTGCTGATATATGGGCCCTGAACTCTTCTGCTCAGGGCATGTTGGAAAAATGATAGAGAGCAGCTGTGTCATCCCAGTAGCCGTCTGCTCGAAGGCTACTCATACTGATCCATGTGCCCTGTTGGTAGGAGCTGGTCCAGTTGATCCGGGCCAACCAGGTTCTGGTGGTTAGTGGGGAGACGGGCTGTGGAAAGACCACTCAGGTGACCCAGTTCATCCTTGATGACAGCATCGAGCGAGGAATGGGCTCCATGTGCAGGGTGGTGTGCACCCAGCCCCGCCGAATCAGCGCCATCTCAGTATGTAATGCCCTCGGGGGGGGGGTGGATTGTGTGTAAACTGGCAAACTACTGTGGGAAACATTAACACATGTTACCTTTGCAGGTGGCTGAGAGGGTGTCAGCTGAGAGGGCTGAAACAGTGGGGGGGGGGAATTCCTGTGGGTACCAGATCCGGCTGCAGAGGTATGCATCTCTTGGTGGGGGAACGGGACTTAGAACCCTGGTAGAGACACTTCTATCCTCACCTTTGTCTGGTCGACAGCTTTAAGATGGGTGCTGTGTATGACATCATCAACTTTTGGTATCGGGGATTAGGTGTGATGCTGCACTGAGGCCAAAGATACTGTGATCTTGTTTATGGGCTGTAATTATGTGTGTGTGTGTGTGTGTGCGTGCTGAGTGCACTTTGTGAGATGAACAGTGGTGGTTTTCAGCCTGCCACCTGACCTCATGTGACCTTGTGACCCCCCCCACCCCACTGAGCGGTATCCGTGACCTTTAACCCCGTCACATGGCACTCAGCCCTGTGACATAGGCTGGGGTGAGGTGATGATGAGGCTGGGAAGCGTGTAAGGGGCAGAGACGACGACACCCAGGGAAGTGAATTCATTAACAGAAAGGGGGGAGTTTGTGGGCTATGAAGTGAGTGCAGGCTTTAGAGGGGAAGACGTGGGATTGTGTGGGATTTCTCTGCCGGTTCTCTCCGCTGGTATAGGCATGTATGATCAGTGTTAGATAAGCAGGATTGGCACAGCGCAGTGGCTGAGGCAGACCTCTCCGAACTGGCAGAGCCAAGCCCAGCTGAATGTAAGACCTTCACCATTTATTTATTTATGTTCATTTGTTTCTGCTCCCACCTTCTCCCGCCCCCACTCTCCATCCTCCAGCCGGTTACCACGGAAACAGGGCTCCGTGCTGTATTGTACCACGGGCATTATTCTTCAGTGGCTTCGCTCCGATCCGTGAGTATACCTACATCCCCCACACACACACACACACACACACACACACCCCTTCCTGTACTACTCTAGCTTGTTTCTCCTGGGAGGGAGGCCGTAGCATCCCTGGGAGCTGCCACAGGGGGCGCTGTGGCCCCTGAGCTTCAGCCTTGGTCACCGATCAGGTGCTTGTGAGGAGCATCACGCAAAAGACGTCTGCTGGCACATCCTCCGTTTTTAACTGCGTCCTAAATCTAACGCGCGCTTCGAAGTATCGAATCTCGGCCTTTCCGCTAATATCAGGTTATGATACCTGTTCTTATCGGATATGTCCCAAATGCGGGGGCTGCATATTAAGTGGATTTTTCAAACCGGGAGTCGGAAGAGGCGCTTGCCCCCACCTGCCCCACACATCGAACAAATATCGCGGTGCCTATGAGAGCCGTGCGCCTTCATTTACTATTCAATCTTGCTGTGTTAGCGTAACCGCGCTTGCAAATGAGAATAAATAATCCTAGGCCTCCAGAGACAGTGCTGGCCAATCAAAGCCGTTTGACCCCAGACTCTTAGTGTCAAGTGAGGGTGTCCCACTTGAGGCCTGTACTCATGCGGATAGGTGGGGGGGGGGGATCTTTTGTTCCTGATGTTTTTGCCGACTCCTAGTGTGCCTGTAATATCATTCATAATCGGAATCAGTCTGCTAGTGAATTTTTCTAAGTGCTCGTCTCATCCGTCTTTTTTGCTTATGATCTTACTAGCGCTACATTAAATTGCACACACTGGTTGTTTCATGACAGGCTGAGGGTTGAAGTTTCGGTCTATGAATAGATTTTTAAAAAAAGACGGCGAGTATCTGAAGGGGGCCCAGCGGGATGAGGGCAGGGGGCTCTGCCTGTCAGGGCTTCCATGAAAACATCTGAAGCTAATGAATGATTGATGACATCCCAGCTCTCATTTGGCGGCTTCAGAGTTTAACCTCATGATGCGTAGATGTGGGTTAGGGAGGGAGTTAGAATTGTTCTTTAAAAAGCTGTTTCGGGAAATTATTTTATTCCCGTCTCCAGGCACCTGTCGAGCGTCAGTCACCTCGTCCTCGATGAGATTCACGAACGGAACCTGCAGTCCGATGTCCTGCTCGGCATCGTGAAGGATCTCCTTCGCCACAGAGACGACATCAAGATCATCCTCATGAGCGCTACCCTCAACGCAGAGAAGTTCTCCAAGTACTTCGGTGAGATAAGGCGCCTCCTTGTGGCTGCTCAGGGCGTGCGCACGCTCACGACCGAGCTGCGCTACGCGCACAGCGAGTGTGTGGGCCTCTGACTTTTATCTGATCTGACGCTAATCACACTAATTAGCCAGGAATTTTGCCATCCCTGGAAATGACTGTTACCCAATCATTTTATCTATAAAGGGTGGGCCCTGTGCTGGAAGACCAGAATAGCATATCTGTAGGTAGGGAAGATACGATCTTAAGATGCGGGAAGGTGAGACATTCTGAGTTAAGGAAGTATCTTCATCTTTGCCTCTTTAGATAAATGTCCGATGATCCACATCCCTGGCTTCACCTACCCGGTGACAGAGTACCTCCTGGAGGATGTGGTAGAGATGCTCAGGTGAGTTTACCTGGCCAGGTTCAGGTGGGACTGCTTCTGAAATGCGACGGTCATCGCGGACCCTTTAGGGGCATCCCCAAAAGAATCTCCGATTGGATAATCAGAGGTCGAGGGCGATTGGCTGTTCGCGTTGGCAGGTACCGGCCTCAGTCGCAGGACCGACGGCCCCGGTGGAAGCGGCGCTTCATGCAGGGCCAGATGTTCCAGCTGGAGAAGGAGCAGAAGGAGGAGGAGTATCGGGAGAGCTGGCCGTGCTACGCCCGCACGCTGAGGGATAGGTGAGCCGAGGGCTGGGCTAGGGGCCGCGTCTGAGGGACGGGTCTGATGAAGTATTCCTTTTGTTAGATTATTTGGCTGGTATGTAATTTAGGCCTTTTTAGAGGACATATCTGGTGCTGTATAGTACAGAGTTGGATCTGAGACTTGCAGGTATTTAGAGACATCTGCGGGTACTGCCACCCTGCAGGTACTCTGACAGCACCATTGATGTCCTGGAGATGATGGACAACGACGACAAAATCGACCTGGCGCTGATAGTGCAGCTGATCAGACACATCGTGCTGCATGAAGATGTGAGTCCTTCTGGTCGGATTCCTGTCGGCGTCGCTTCCTGGATGTTCCCGCCTCAGTCCCCCCCCCGTCGTGTGAGAGTCTGCGGTTCTGCATCAGGAGCCCGTTTTGATTTTCACTGATGCAGTTTCGTAAGAGGCCCCTCCCACTTCCTGCTGTCATGGCACATGGGGGGGGTGAGGGGGGTTATCACCATCGTCAAGGTTCCAGCAGGAGAGATTAAAGACGAGATTAATTACTGTTAATTAGCAGTATGGTTTGGGAGAGCTGAGCTCCTGAGCTGTCTGGGTGCTTCTGCCAGAGTGAGAAAATATGAATAATGATGGTTGTGCCCCCACCCCGCCCCCCCTTTCCCCGCCACTCCATTAGGGTTTTTTTTTTGCTAGACTAGCTGATTATCTGCATACATTTTAGTGTTATAGAAATGGCCTCATCTCCCCCTAGGCCTTGCCTCAGAAGGACTGTGAAAAACTCATTTTCTTCTAGTGGTTCATGGCTAAAAATAAGAGCAGCATCTGTAGCCTGCAGGACCGACTCCCCTGCACCTGCCCCTCAGCGGCGCTCAGTCCGTGCTGATTAGATTACAGACCTATCATGTGGTCTGTCTCATTCGGCGCGCTTCCCTCCGTCACTCAGCTCAGGACTGTCTCAGGGTCACTGCTCTTTACTGGTGGTCCTGTCGTCACATTATAGCATTTCGGTGCCCTGGGCTCTATGTTTCTGGGTCATTAATGCTGGTTCTGTTGTCCGCATGGTGGTCTGTATGTGTTTCAGGAAGGTGCTATCCTTGTTTTCTTACCTGGCTGGGATGATATCAGTGGTCTAAATGATCTCCTCACAGCCCAGCAGATGTTTAAGTCAGGTAGGTACACCTGCACACCTGTGAGTTCCTGTTCGGTCCAGGTTGACCCACCTCCTAACACCCCCTGCTGGTTCTGTTTCAGAGAACTTTATCATCATCCCGCTGCACTCCCTGATGCCGACGGTGAACCAGACCCAGGTACGTGTCCGACACCAGTCCTAACGTCCCCCCTGCCATTGGCTGTCGGCTCACTCGTGCCCGCTGCCCCCTGTCTCCCCGCTCAGGTGTTCAAGAGGCCCCCGCCAGGCGTGCGCAAGATCGTCATCGCCACCAATATCGCCGAGACCAGGTGTGCCATCATTGTGGGGCTTCCTGTTTCAGGAGCGTGTTGAAATCTGAATGTGTCACTGATCTGAGCAAATGGATCAGCTGACTGGTATATTGCCCCAGCCCTGCCTTTAGATGTTCGCACAAACCATGTGTGTCTCTGCGCCTGTGACCCCATGTGGCTGTGTGCCCCTCCCCCAGCATCACTATCGACGACGTGGTGTTCGTGATCGACGGTGGAAAAATTAAAGAAACACACTTCGACACCCAGAATAACATCAGCACCATGACGGCCGAGTGGGTCAGCCTGGCCAACGCAAAGCAAAGGAGGGGCCGTGCTGGCAGGTGAGCGAGCGCGGGTCGGCGCGGCCCCGGCGGGTGAGCATGTGTCCTATTAGGTGAGCTGGTGGCCTGAAAGGGGAGAGAGTGTGTTCCTATGCTTCAGGGTTTGCCAAAATGAACAGTATAACACATTTTTACATGAGATTCAAAATGGTAGCATCGATCCTGGCTACCCATCAACCCCCCCCCCCCCCCATTCTATCTCGTTTTCAGCTGTTGGAAATGCAGGCTGGCGGCTCAGCAGTAAATTGGCTTTGTACACACGCCAGAAGCTCCCTGATCCGTGTGTGTGTGTGTGTGTACACACGCAGCACTTTATAATGGCTCCCGGTAGGGTGGGGTTGGCAGAGTGTGGTGTGGGTGACTCAGACTCTGCCTGAAAGGGGCCCTGTCTTCCCGGGCCCCTAAACGAGGCCCCGTCCGGCTCAGTGCTGTCAGGAAGCCTCACATGTGGCCTTGGGTAACCCTCAGCCTGTCACAGTGGCGATCTTGCATTATTCATGAGGAGCGCGTCCCATCACGTGCCTCAGAGCGCGTCTGGGCTCATTTCCGGGCGAGTTAAAAGCCGCGGTTTGGCCCCCCCCTTGTCCCGCCGCGCCCTCGCGAGCCTTGTTCCCCAAGGCTCCGCCGTCTGTCAGTGCTGAGTGCCAACACCCAATTAGCGCATGTTGGGGATAACGGGCATTCATGCTTTGGTAGCGAGCCCCCTTCCTTGCTCCCCTCCCCCCCCTCAAAAGGAAAAATGGTTTCTATGGCTCCATTTGAAGACCAAATGCGTCACAGCAGTGTGACATGGCTGTTCCATTTCAAAGGCTCCTTCAAATGCGGTCTAGAAATGCATCTTTCTTTTGCTGAGTCTTGAAAGGTCCCCCCAATGGATCCTTAAAGATCCCAAAAGTGGCGCTTTGTGACTCAAGGGTAAGGGTGGGAACAGCTAGTGACACAATATAGGAAATTATTTGTAGGCTGGACCATCCCATTTGACAATACCTTCTGTTCGACCTCGAAGAATGCAGCCTGCAAAGGCTTTGTAGACTGTGTCCTTCAAAGGATGCAGGCCCTGAATTTGGACGCAGGCGTAGTATGCAGTCAGTGACTTTGGCCAATCTTGAATACAAAATGAAACTGAAACTAAAATTGGGATTTCAGAAGCCTAAAGAGCACAGAGAGCTAGAGATATGAAGTTAAAAGAGGGCAGGAAACTGCTGAGTTTCTTTCAGAAAACAGGTGAGCCTTAACTGCCAAACAGTAAATACACTGCCCGGCCAAAAAAAAAGTCGCAATTTGAATTTATATCAGCAAATACTCAAGAGCCAATGACTGGATCATTATTACAGCTCAGCAACGTTATGCAGCAATAAAGTAAAGTCAGCTGGGTACCTGAATCTACTGACTGGCCAGGTTACACCTCCATCCATCATCAATGAATTTTTTTCTTCCCTGTTGGCATGGGCATATTCCAGGATGAGAATGCCAAGATTCATTGGGTTCGAATTGTCAAAGAGTGGTTCAGGAAGCATTAGGAACCATTTTCACGTATGACTTGGTCACCACAGAGTTGTGACCTTAACCCCATTGAAGGTCTTTGGGATGTGCTGAAGGAGGCTTTATGGAGGTTCAGCTCACTTGTCAATACAGGATCTAGGTGAGAAATGAATGCAAATCTGGATGGAAATAAAGGGTGAGAGATTGCATAAGCTTGTGGAAACAATGCCATGACAAATGTACGCCATAATCAAAGCTAAAGGTGGTCCAATGAAAAATTCAAATGGCGACTTTTTTTTTGGCCAGGCAGTGTAATACAGTACATTATCAGAAGACAGTGGTAATAATAGTAACTATAATGAGCTGACGAACCGCTGAAGCTGTGCAATGTTTTCACTAGAGTCTCAACATACTTTGTATGTTCTTTATTACAAACCATTGTATTTAACCCAAAGTTTTAGTACAATAGACTTTACGGCAGTCACTTTGTAAAAACAAGCTGCCCCTAAGTTTGAAGTTCTTAACCCAGGAACTGCCTGTATATAAAAAAAATCATGACCACATGACAAATGGAATAGATATAAGAATGGTTTGTTCTAGAACAGATATAAGAATCTTGCAGGACATTTGAAAGTAGCACAATTTGCATTAAACTGAAATAAAATAAATTACAGAAACATTTACAAGTGAAAAGTGCAGTGCTTAAGGGGATTAAACGAATCAAAGGTGCAAGAGAAGATGTGACCTTTTAAATAGGTATTCCTGCTGTACATCTCAGCTCTTTGGGCGGTTAATCCTGTTTTGAGCAATGTACTAGCTAAATGCCTCATGAGTTTCATATTTTTAGATGATTCGTCCTTAGTGATCTAAAAGCCCTGCTGTGTCAGTGCTGAGAATGTCAGACATGCATTAGGTGATTTTTTAACAAGTAGCAGCACCTGCTGAGGAAAAAAAAATCCTGGCGCAGTTTCAGAAATGAATAGGCAGGTAACACGTCTGTGCCGAACTCCCACTGCGCATGCTAATTCTTCACAAGCCTGAATCTACTAAATTGTAATGTATACTACTGTATGAGTTGTTGTAATTGAGTAGTAAACAGTAGTAATAAACCACAGTTTTTTGTTCACTCTTTTTCGGCCAGGGAAGCTAAGCGTCTATACTGTTGACTAAGGTCAGCTCCTCAAATTACAGCTGAAGCTCATTTCATGCCAAAATGAAGTCTGTCAGGCATGGGGCAGAGAAGAAAACACACGCACAAACACACACACTCACACACACACACACACACTCACATACACACTTTGTATTTGTATTTTTGTATTCATATCTTTGTGGGGGTCATCCATTCATTTCTATAGGCATAACCGAAATCCCACCAATGACAAACTTAACCCCTATTCAACCCTAACCTTAATCCAAGAGTTTTGGCATTTTTAGTCTTTTGATTGCAGTCACAGACTTTTATAATATTTCTATAAAATTAAGTTTTGAAGATCAAAATGGTCCCCACAATATATATATATATATATACACACACACACACACATTTTCCACAGTACTTCTCATTTATTTAAACATATTCCTGAAATTGTTATTCCTTTTTAAAATTCCACAAATGGACAAACTCTGCAGTAGAATTTACTGGCATATTTTAATAAATAAAAATGATTTTCATGTAGAATTATAGGTTCTTAGGATTTTAATAAGTATGTTTTTTGGTCACCTAAAACATACAATCTAAATAAAGCAGTGAATGGGGGGTTGAACTCACTTGTCTCATGTTGTTGATTTTATTCTGTGTCTTATTTTGTCTTATATCTTGTCTGTTATAAGTAAAAGATGATGAGAAATCTGGATTAGTTGACATATATTTTTTTTTTAACTCTGAGAACAACCAACCAAAGGTTTTTAAATTGTCCATTAAGAGGAAATTGTTTGGTAATGACCAATTCACTCCAAAATTGCAATGCTGCAATACAGAGATATTGCCCTATCAAAGCTTAAATTTCTTGCTCTCCCCCAAAAAAAAGCAGAATTTCACAATGCTTGAGCTGAATATTATTAACATTAGATGAGTTTCAATTTTTGACAGTCGTTACGCTTCTATGAATGCCATGTCTATAGGAATCTATGAACACATTCATAAAGCATTATAATACATTCATAAAGTATTATAAACATGGCTATAAATATTTATAAAATGGCATAACACATTATAGCCATGTTTAATATGAATACTTTACAAATCTCTCATCTATAGTGCATTATAGATACCTTGATAATGCATTACAAAACATCCTTAATTCTTATACCGACCACTGTAATGCATTATGAAGGTATCTGTAGTGCATTATAGATGAGAGCTATATTGGAGCTTATGAAGTCTTACAATCAATACTATTATGCCATATGACTTTCAATAGAAGATGCTGTAATGCTTTATTAATTCTTAAACTCATTATTATAATGCATTGTGAAGGCATGTATAATGCATTATAGATGACATTTTAAGTAAAGTGTTACCCCAACAGTCTAACTGCAATATAAATAGTGAACTTTAAACACAGTCATGCACACAGTGTTAATGACAAGCATGTTTCACTGGGAAACCAAGGAAAGCTGTGAGCAGCACTAATATAGAGGACCACCGAGGTGGGTTTTTCCATTCATACAGATATATTCTTGCTTTGTTACAGGCTGTTGTGTAGCTCCTGCCCCAGTGCTGCTTACACTTGTATCGGGGCATTTGGAAGCTCAGCCTAGCTGCACTTATGTCTGTTTGACTTTCTGATAGAATGTATGTCTGTAATGTGCTATTTGCCTCATTTGTTCATCACTTTGGTCAAAAGCAACTCCTTCAAATATGTTGAAATTAATATGGGAAACAAGAATGTGTTCTCTCTAATTAGTATAAGTATTATTTATATATTTTTCAATTTTAATTTCCAAGTTTTACTTGCTCAATTTTGCTCAATTTTGGATTTTTTTTTTTATCAGATTAATAGATTGTATATGTTTCCTGTATTTCTGCACTGGACTGCTTCTTACAGATATGCACACCTCTCACACAACCACTGTAAGTTTGAAAAATATAAAAATAAAATGTTGCTCAGAAATGGTGCAGATATTGTGAGTCATATCCATCATCCATGGTGCAAAAACCTAAATACATTGTTTTGTCCTTTGCAATGTACAAATAACTCAATAAGATTCCTTATCATACTGTCAGAGCTCTACAAATAGGCCATTATTGGATCAATATCGTAAATTAATTTTTAATCCTGATATTAGAATTCTGTAGTGTTTATCAAATCATTTCTAATACATTAAACTGGGCCTTACTGTGAAAGAGACATGCAATTCATTTTTGATGGGCACAGTGTTTGCAAAACCAGAAGATACACTTAAATAATTAATTTAAAAACCTTAACCTTTAAAAACTTGTATTAAAGGCATTCAGAATCTGAAATGGGGAAACCACCAATAAAATATCTTCACTTGGGGAAATCAAAATTGGTAAATAAGGATAACAACGAGAATAATAATATATCTCCCATAACTGCATATTGTTATGGGACTGCATCACCCATAACTGCATATTTCTCCATGACAGCAAGCCTGCTGCTGGTCTCCATATTTAATTAACTGTTCAATACATATGTTCAGTAGCTGCTTTATTTGGTTCACCTGCTGGCTTACACCAATAGCTCACCCCTACAAACAATGAAGCAAGCAGACGAAGTCAAGAAATTCAGTCGTTATTCACGTAAGCATTAGAATATGATTATTAATGCCAGATGTTCCAGTATCTTAGAAACAGTTGCCATCCTAGGATTTTCACACAGCACAGTGTCTAAAGTTTGCAGAGGATGGTGCAATAAACAAAACAAAATCTGTGGCTGTAAACACCTTGTTAATGAGAGTGGGCAGAGGGACAGGAAGGCTATAACTGCAATTACCAAAGTCCACAAGAAAAGTTTAAAACATTTCATCCCTCAACGAATTTACATCAAGTGGCCACTGAGTACTCCCTCTGCAGAGGTGGAAAATTCAGGTCCAGAAACTACAAATCCGGACTAATTAAATATAAAGAGTCAAAGTCAAAGAGTAGTCAAGTGGTTGGTTGAAACAAAATATTAATCTGAATTTGTACTTTTTGAACTTTAACTTTCCACCTCTATCTGTACTGTTTATATGCAGACAACGGATCTTCCTCTTCTTGTGTGTTCTACTAGCAAAACTGCATGTCTTTTGACTGCAGGAAGAAACTGGAGTTCTCAGAAGGAAGTTGCGTGGTAGCATGCAAACTCTAAACAGACCGAGCTGAGGCAGATTTGAACCCCCAAATGTGGCAGTTCGAGGAAACAGTGCAAAAAATATATACATTTTTAATGCATGCACTTTATGTGGGCTACAACACTTGCAATTACATGGTGAATGCATGAAGAATGTATGTGTTCCATGAATACGATACTGTCACACCCTGCACTCCTTGCCCCTTCTTCTTTCCCAATGTGGCTCTCACAAGCCACACCTGTTACTAATTTGTCTTACCTCTCGTTTCAGCCTTTGTGTGATTCATACCAGGTGCTTCTCATTTGTTCCTCATCAGTGATGTATGAGTGCCTCCCACTGCTGTGTTCCCCAATCATTGATGTCACCCCAGTATGTGCTACAGTGGTTTCCCTACTTGCCAGTTTTGTCTTGTGTTTGAGCCCATGTGGTCAGCTTTTGTTTACCCTGTTCCCATTCCTTAATAACCCTCCTATTGGTTTACCCTCGCCTGCTCCTGTCTTCTTTATTACTGTAATGTGACAAATACATAGCCAAAAAATTCAGAATGCAACTATAAGGAAATGTTGTCCTCCTACATCATCTTTCATTTGTTCCAAGCATCTTCAATGATGCAGGACCCCTGGTTAGCTTGAAATGCAAAATGACACTTTTGAATATACGGAAAGGTCATTTTTTTATTTTCATTGAGCAAGAAGAACAGTGCAGACCTTGAGGCCACGTTGGTGATGCAACATCTAATGAACCATGGGTGAACTGCCTGTGCTCAGCTTCTGAAGATCAGCAGGACTGCCTGTCCAAGTGAATGCTAGGGAAAATCTGGGACATCTCCTGATTTTCTTATTTTTAGCCACAAGCACTGTTTTTATCCAATGCCTCTAAATGTTTTCTGACCCTAAAAAGACCAGCTACAGTAAAAATAAAATAATATTTATCTCTTATCTCTTAATAAGTCTTATCCATATTCTAATTGCTTATCTAGTATAGATTCATAAAGGAGACTCCAGACTATCCCGGTAAGCACAGGGCACAAATCTGAATGCAATACTAGTCCAGTGTAAGGTGCAGACATACAAAGTCAGGCACATGATTACACATTGTGAGAGACACCAATTCACCTCAGGGTTCCCCATTCCAGTCCTGGTGGGCCAGTCTGCAACACAGTTTGCAGATTTTACTGCTCAAACACACTTCATTTAGCTCACCAGCCAACTGCCAGGTTTAGTAGGTGTGTTTCAGCAGGGAAATCTGCAAACTGTGTTGCAGACTGGCCCTCCAGAACCAGAACTGGGGAACCCTCTCCTAAGTGCATATGTTTGGTCTGCAGTACCCAGAGAAAACCTGTGTAATATTAGGATATTAGGAGAACATTCCAGATTCTCACACACACACACACACAGAACAGGGGCAGGTTCTGGGCCCCCAACTGTGACATATTGCAAGATCCATATGTAAAAAACAATAGAATATTTGGCATGGATTAATATCACAATTCTGTTGTTTTACTTTAAATCAACCCTGCTGTCACTGCATAGACTTTGGAATGTAACTGTAATATGGAATGTAGGAGGTGGAAGCAAATGAGGAAGATGCAAAGGTAAAGATTAAAGTTTGTGTCTGAAACTGACTTCATTAGCAAGAAATCCACATATACAGATGGTTCACTGGCCTAATCTTCTGGGGGCTTTTCAAAGGTGCTTGTTCTTGTGTAGTGTGCGAGTAAGTAAATGAGATGAAGAATAAACTGATTATTGTATGGCCATTAAACATATTTAATGATGGATATATTGTTTTCTAAATGTTGCATCCTGGACGAGTATAGAGAACTGTTTAATTGAACTTAAAAATCCCAGTGGTTTTGCCCTAAATTGGTTTTGACATGTCTCCTAACCACTGCTGAAAAAGATTAACACAGATAAAAGAATAAGAATCGTTTCATGAGGTCCCCCAGGAGAAAATGTCATTTTCCTATCTTCTCTTTATTTTCCTAGAATTGCCAACATTTAGTACAAATAAATATATGTTTTGAATTTCTAATTCCTATGTTTGTACTTAATGGAGTTGATGGTGTTCAGATATAGGCCTATGATGGGACATGCACCTATTGTGTCCCACTGCCTTGCAAAAATATAGAGATGTGTGTATTGTATTTACAAAACTCACCTATGATAATGAGATTAGATGTCCATTTAGCATTGTGACTGTAGTAGGGGGAAGAGAATACACCAGAATGAATGATTATGTTTTTCATTACAATGTAGAAAGAGTTACTTTGATTGCATGTACTTGTTTGGACACTGTGAAATGTAACTGTTCTTCCTTTAGTTATATGATTTCAAAATTCAGTGTCTAATTTAACTACTGTATTTCAGAAATGGAATTCTAGACTCAGACCCTAGGTAACACTTTACTTAAAACTCTCATTTATAATGCACTATAAATACCTTCAAAATAAATTATAGTACTCAGTATAGGAATTACTAAAGTATTGCAGCAGCTTCTATTGACAGTCATAAGGCATTACTGTTTTGATTGTAATGCTTCATAAGCTCCAATGAAGCTGTCGTCTATAATGCTCTATAGATACTTTCATAATGCATTATAATGATCGGTATTAGAATTAATAGACCATTATAGCATCTTCTATTTACAATCATAAGGCATTATTGTGTTCATTATAATACTTCATAAGCTCCAATGAAGTTCTCATCTAAAATGCACTACACATGCCTTCATAATGCATTATAATGATCAGTATAAAAATTAAGGATACTTTGTACTGCATTGGGAAGATATCTACAGCACATTATATTGGAGAGTTTCATAAAGCATTCATGATTCATATTTATTTATTTATTTGTTGGTTTATTTATTATTAGATTGATTTATGGGTTTCATCATGGTTTGGAGGACAGTATATGTGTCAGGGTCAGCCCCTGTTGTCTCACACTGTCCCTTCCCTGTTTGGCCAGCAGGTGTTGCTGGTCATCCCGTTCTTTGTGTTCTGTCTTTGTTCGCTTCTGTTT
>JAODJU010000036.1:1008636-1037076 GCA_026776725.1 Gnathonemus echidnorhynchus | reverse complement strand
GTCCAAAGTAGGTTTGGGGGGGGTGGGGGGGGGGTGCTATGCCCACGGATCCACTCTGTCAACCACAGGAATTAAACCTGCAGCTTTCAGATCACAAGCACAGAATCCAAACCCAATAAGTCATGGATGGAACACCCTCAGTTTACATCAGATTTGTCCTCCAGGTCCAGGAAGTAAAGCCAAGAGCAGCAGAAATGGCAAAGTAGGGGGGGGGCAACTAACCAGAACATGAGAAATAAAAAGCCGTCAGCCGTCTTTCCCGCGGTGCCTCACAAAGCCCACCTCTGTAATTAGCATGTTAGTCACACAGTCGCGGGCTCTATTTCTGTCTCGGGGGACGGGGCCCGGGCCCAGGGCTCCGGGGACGAGCACCCGGAGGGTCTGCGGCCTGCGGAGGGTTCACACTCCATTTGCAGACGTTAACGCGGGACGTGTGGGCGAAGATGACGCACGTCAGCAGATCCTGGCCGGAATAAGAGAGGGGGGATAGCAGGGGAGACGTGAGGCTCGGTGAAGGTGGACGGAGTGCAGACAGGGAGGCACCTTGCAGGCAGCTCCAGTGAGGGACAGATGGACAGATAGGCAGGTGGACAGATGGACAGGAGGACAGACAGGCAGGTGGACAGATGGACAGATAGGCAGGTGGACAGATGGACAGATAGACAGACAGGCAGGTGGACAGATTGACAGGTGAACAGATGGACAGGTGGACAGACAGGCAGGTGGACAGATGGACAGATAGGCAGGTGGACAGATGGACAGATAGGCAGGTGGACAGGCAGGCAGATGAGGTGACATAGGAGCCACCACATTCCTTGGAACGCCCGTATTCTCTCAGGGCACATAGTGCAGGGGATGTCACCATGGCTGGTCCCACTTCCTCCTGCTGTAACTAGGAAATTCAGTCCCCGAGTGAACATGGCAGATGAGTCCAGCAACAGGCTGGGGACAAAGTGCCACACAGGGAATAATCACAGACTAGGTGGCTGCATTGTCACTCCATATCCCCAACACGTGTCCCTCCGTGCTCACATGACCCATCCAGGCCACACCTCCTCCAAACTCAAGATGCCCAGACTCTCCTCCTTGACTTTTGACCTCAGAGACAGTCACACCCAGAGCAATGGCTCAGAGGAGAAGTGGGTTGTTATGAAACAGCACTTCCAGGAAGTGGGTTGCTCAATAAACCCTGAAATCACACATAGGACTTTTCTTAGTTTGTCAGAGATAAGGTTTTACTTCATCTTGATTCTCGAAATCACATTTACGTAATCAGGGGCATTACGTAATCTGCTCTTTTAAAAGACCTGAGGGCCTAAGAGCTCATTGCTGCAGGCCTGGGTCAGTTTGGCTGAGGTGTGACATGGGGAGATGCATCAGACCGAGACAGCATTCAGGCACAGCCACTCACTGCTTATCCTATGTCATCTCACATAAAGTACCTCGAGAAAGAAAAAAACATCCTGCATCCCTGTCACAGTCACAGGAGGGCAGCTTGCCCCTGAGCTCCTCACGCCCTGAGGGTCAGATCCTCATATATATGCCAGTCCTCCATCGATGCAGAGGCATGATGGCCAGCAAATACCACATGACTAATGACCTTCTGAAAGGAAAGCGGCATTTCAGTCACATGACCAACGACTGAAACATGCGATCGTCTCAGGCTGTGCTACCATCAAGTTTCAACACAATCAAGGCTGAAGAAGATCTGGCCAGTGATTCCTTCTAGGGCTTCCTAGCATGTACCATCACTCGCTGTGGAACCACAGCCAGCCAATCACGATGCACTGAGCAGTCTGCAGACCAGCACGTAGTATACGGAGTAATATACTTTTCTCTATCCTGTTCAATGTTGAGTGATAATTCTGGTGCAGTTTCAGTATGAATGAAGAATAGTAGATAAACAACACACCCGCATGAGGTCAGCAGGAATGTCGTCACCTCAGATGAGACAGCAGAGCCTAGCTCGTTCTATTTGCTTTGCTCAAAACGTCTTTTTGGATGAAATGAGAATTGCCCTTCAAGTTAAGCAAGGTGTCAAACGTAATCCTACAGTATGCGTGAGGTGACACTTGTTCTGCACATTAACCCTTTGTTTCAAAGAGAAATATTTTTACTAATTATGTTGATGCCCGATGAGTCCATCCTCAAGGGCCCAGCGGAATTTCGTAATTGACAGGGCGACCCAGCAGCCTTATGGGCCAAATCCCAGCATCCCGTTGGCACATCGGCGCACATTAATGATACTGGAAGAGGTGGCATGTTCACCCGTTTTACGCACCCATTTGCGTTGCAGCAGGGCCCTGACAGGGAAGTGTGTAATGGCAATAACAATAAGTATTGACGATCCATCTTCCCTGAACCAATCCCACGCCCCGGGCTCCCAGTAACCAGATCCATATCTACCTGACAGCAAGGGCGCATCTGCTGTTGTCCCGCTGAGGAATTTGCTGACAGTTTTGCGTCATAACCAGCACTTTCTCTTTCACTTTCTTTAGCTCGCCGTTTGAGTGCAGAGGTTTCCTGCTTGTGTGTGTGGCAGGCAGGCCGGCGACAGGACAGGAGATACAGGCGGAGTCTCCACCTTTTGACTTTGTTCCACTGTCCGCTTATTTGCCGACTTGCTCCCGGCACCGGCGATGGGAACAGGAGGGAAGGCGGCTGCTGCTTCGCATCCTCTCGCCCTCAGACAGTCCCTCGTTTGCCTTCATTCACACGCCCACGTGGCGATGGGGATCGCTACCGGCGATCTCACAGCCGCCATTATAAGCTGCAGGAGTTCGGTGGGGAGGGGGAGCACACTCTCAGGTACATACTGACACTGTAGCCAGGCTTCCGTGTGTCACCAGCCCCGCACACACTAGAGTCCCCTGATACACGCTAAAGAGTGCGACCATCACGGAAGTCCACCGCGCGGTGAGTCTGTATCATTCCGCTCCCCTCTGATTCCAGAGTCCCTGTGCTCAGACAAGTCAGTGGTAACTAACTGCTTAACAGAGTCTTCATTCTGCTGCCTTGGGGCCATTAAATCAAACTGACTTTTATTTCAGTTCTGAAAGAATTAGACTCCTGTTCTATAACATATCAGTCCCTTGCTACCTTGTAAAGTGTTATGAGGAAGAGGGTCTTTAGTGAGTTCATCCCTTCAGAGGGAAGCAAAGTGGAGCTGACCGTGACCGTGCTGACAGAGACCTACTGACCGTGACCGTGTGTCCCGTGCAGAGACCTCCTGACCGCGACCGTGCATGCAGACGTCATTCTCTCCAGCCGCCATTGTGCTTTGTGAAGCCTTTGAGTGTCATATAGTATTAGACTGGATGGCCCCTGTGTTACCCCCCCTCCCCTGAAGGCCCCTATGCCAGGCACAAAGTCTGATTCTCGTGACAAATAGGCCACTGTGTGTCCCACGGCCCTGGGGACTAGTAGAGCACTGCCCTGGTGGCACGGGAGGAGTGTGGGGGCACTGGGCAAACTGGTCCTTTTATCTGTCTGAGGACAATAGTGCTGAGCTGTTCTGTGTGGCCCCCACACCAGTTCATTCATTCTCCATATACGGGCTGCACCAGGGACAGGGGAGACAGAAACACAGGCAATGTGGCAGACACAGCTAACACAGGGAACAAAGGCAACGTGGCAAGCACAGGTAATACTGGGAACACAGGCAGCACAAAAAACAGGCAATATGGCAGGCATTACTAACAAAGGCAACAGGATAGGCACAATTATTGCAGAAACCACAGACAATATGGCAGTCACAGATAATGCAGAAAACAGAGGTAAAATGGCAGGCACAGTTAACGGAGGGGACATGAGCAGTACGGCTAAACACGGCAAACTCTGAGAGTTCATCCACATGGATCCGCTCAGACTTGTACACGAACACAGGCACATGTAGGGAGAGCGAGCGAGTGAAGGCATGTCAGGCAGCTTCCTCTGCACTGCCATTAGTATCCGCAGTGCTGTGAAGGTCTTATCTGCAGAGAGCGGGGCAGCTCCAGGCGTGCGAGCGCGTGCCGGTGCCTGAGGAACCTGCTGCTCAGCAAGATGGGCTCACCCAGTGTTTCACCAGGATCCTCGGGGGTCCAGAACAGTTACTAGAATCACAGGTCTGCATCCAAACATAAATATACAAAGAAATTTTATTAAAACCACAAGGTTACCAGTCTGTGAAAAAATAAGTAGTGCTTTGTTTCTTAAAATAAAGAGAAGACACACTTTATATAAAAGTGTTACTATACTCTGTTAGACATTATAAATAAGTTTTACCAAGCAGACATGACAGAAGGCAAGATCATCATAAATATCAGTAAGCAGGACTGATAACGGTCATGAATGAAGGTTTCGAACTCAGAAGTGAATTTTTTGTCAAAGCCACTTCCTGTGTGTACACGAGGACAGGAAGTGAAGAGGCCGGCGATCAGCTGCCGTCTCCATGGCGACACAATGGGCTCGTGAGCAACTCCTGAGGAAATCCGTCCCGGTAAAGCATTACATGAGAGGGTGCCGCTGTATGGTGGCCGACGGACTGCATGTGTCACAAAGACTGAAGAAATTAAGCTCCTCTTGTCACTTTGAGTCTGAAATGTTTCAACAAGCTATTCGGCTGGACGTGCGGATGATGCCGACTTGTGCAACTCGTGCAATGTGGTGTGGGTAGTGGTAGGGGCTCGGTAGCAGACCTGAAAGGCTCTGAGGTCAAAGGTCAAACCACAGGAGGCAGAATTAAGCAGCAGCCTCGTAAAAACAGCTAACAGGAAAGCTATACTTCTATCACACACAAAGCCTGCTGTTAAATTAAGCTTTGGCAGGCCATTTCGGTCAGTACCTGCCTGACAGGTTCAAACCATCCATATAGTTTGTTAGAACCTTCTAGAAGGACCATCTGTGGCCGGTACAGTTTATTCTCAGCGCCAATGTGAGCCAGTAACTTCCTGTATCACCATGAGAAGCAGACACTCTGTATGCCGGCTCGCCTCAGCCTCAGGTTCAAGCCGTCTACTCGGCCCAGGCAGCTGAGGGCTGTGGGTTGAGACAGCCCCACCATCGCGGGCCAAGACTGAATCACAGGGGAGCCACAGACCCCGGGAACCCATGTCAACCAGTCTGATCCGGCAGACAAATCACCCAGCCTACATGTTCTTATAACTGTGCTGTTGCCATGGCAACTGTCCTGCCAGTACTTCCAGATTGCTATTTTGTGTCGAAAACGCTATACTGTTATACTGTTATGTTCCCCCCCCCCACCCCACCTCCCACTTCTGACGGCTGAAAGCCAAGAGTACTGCTGGACTGCTGCTCGTTTTCAAAACGGCTTATTTTGAAGACCCTACAGACCCTATCTCACATCATTCCGATAGCAGGACCATACACAGGGGCAGGACCAAGGGGAGCACTGGCCCCTGCTGAAAGCCAGTGGGCCCCTGGAATGTTCCCCCCCCCCCTGTTAATCACAGATTCAAAGCATATCATTGGCTAATGGTAAGGTTGGCCCCTCTATATGAATCACGGCTCCTCTTACGCCCTTCGCCTTGAAAACAATCCCAGAATGGCCCTATGAGCTCTATCACCATCGCTCTCCAAACGGTCGTTTGCCACCAGTCTGGCTGCACTGTTCAAGAGGAACGGCCAAGGAATTTGGGACACTGATAGACACGTGGAAACCACAGGGGTCAGAAGCCAGACCATGGGGAGAAGCTCAAAGCTACAAATGATTTCGACTGCTTTTGGGTGGCAGCCTGCTGTGTGGACAGATACAACGCAGAGCTGCTTTGGTGCAAAGTCACGCAGACAGAGGATTCACTCGCCCTCTGCCCCACCTCGCTTGAAAGTATGTGTGGCAATTAATGTAAATGAGCTCACGGAATCCCACAATCCTCCTGGTTCTCTGTGTCTGTCACCCAGCCTACATGGCACACAATGGCCTATTCAAACATCACGCTGCAGCAGAATCGGGTGAAAGCGGACAGCAGGTCTCCTCTGGAGCTCGTCGGACAAGGCCGGTGACGGTTGCCGTCACGCTGCTCCAGATGCGTCCAAACCTTCTGCTGCGAGACGTCAAACTTCAAAGAGCTCGCCGCCCTGCGCCTTCTCCGAGGAAAGGCGTGTGCAGGACACCCTGCCCTACCCAGAGGCCTCAGCGTACGACGTACGGCATGAGCTCCCCCCTCATCCGCTGGTGTTCAGCCGCTCACTGGAACACTATTCCTGCAGCTGCGGGCTTTTTAAAGACCAAACCCTAGGAGCAATGGGGCTGAAGCTCTGTCAGCCTTTGCTTCAGCTTCCTCGTTCCCAGAATTGTGCTGGGGTACCAAAGGGTGGATGTTCCATTCAACACAGCAGAGGGGCACAGGATGGGGGGGGGGGTCTCTGAATGTGATTAAACTGAATCCTTACATGTTACTTTTCTGAACAACAAAACACGCAGCTGTCTAATCAAGCTCGTTTGAACAAGGCCTCCTTTACAGACTCAGAGGTGGTCACAGCTCAAAGCCCCCCCCCATTTAATGTTACACTATTTCAGTACTTTTTTACAATACACAACCACCCAAAAAAGCTAAATTATCACCAAGTGAATCTCTCTAAGAGTAAAAGATTTTATTGTCATAGTATCATAAATACAACGAAATTTGTTTGGTACCTCACGGCTCAGCAGCAAAGAGGTACACATTAATGTACCACATTAGTATAAAATAGTCTCGTAGACATGGTATCAATATAAATAAACCTAATATAACTATTGGTAAAATACAATATAAAAAATATATTCCTTAGTGCAGTCTAGAGTGTGCTGAATGAATTTTTTTTTTTTTTTAAATCCTAAATTATTTACAGATTATAGGTATTTACAGTCAATGCGATTTAATGTGACCAAGTGCGTATCAACAGCAATACAGAGGTGTGGGAGTGACTTAATGGTCAGTGTTCTGTAGTGGGAAGGGGTGTGACGGAGACCACTGCTCTCGGGGAAAAAGCTGTTCCTCAGTCTGTTTGTTCGTGACTTGATGGTCCTGAATCTTTTGCCCGATGGGAGGTGGACAAACAATTTGTAATCTGGGTGGGTGGGGTCCTTGATGATGTTGCAGGCCTTCCTACATAGTCGGCTAGCATAAACATTGTTCAGATCTGGGAGCTTGGTACCCACGATCTTAATTATCCGGGCCAAGTCTCTCCGGTTCTGTGCAGTTCAGCTGGAGTACCACACTGTAGCAGAGAATGCTCTCTATTGTGCTCCTGTAGAAGTTGACAAGGAGCTATGTTAGAACATAGTTTTATTGTAATTGTATAGGGTATGTTTTTCCCAGAGTGGCACGCAGGACTAGGGAAAGGGATGTATAAGCAAAATTCTGCCTTAATCAGTAGTGACACAAAGATCAGTAGTGTAAATTCAGGGTCTGAGTGTGAACACAATGAGAGCATGAGTGAGTGTGAACACAGACGAGAATGTGGACCCAAACTAAGCAACAATGCCTAGATGGTATGAAAAATGGCTCCAGCTGCTGCTGTCTGCACTAACCACATCAAATGTTAATTTAACCAAAAAGATGCTAACCAAGCTAATGCTAACACCACGGACGCTAACAGTGCTAATGCTAACCCTGCGGATATACTAACCACCCTGCCTGACTGGGTCCATTTTCCCCGCTAGAACAGAGACGACACATGGATAATAAGACAAAAGCCTCCCAGACTAGACAGAGCAGCTGACAGGATGGGCCTAACCCCCAGCCCCAGGCTCCTGCTGCCCCTGTCCCTCTGTAAAAGCACTGGATTCACACTGCAGGGGGGTAAAGAAAAGCTCTCTGTCCGTATGGCATGCAGGTTTAATAAAGCACTGAAGCGTTAGAACACAGGGAGGGGAGCGCCTACTGTTGACTGGATGGCTCCGTGTAAACTGCAGAATGTCAGTCACATGACGTGCCTAACCTGATCTGTCCTGCTCCGGACGTGCTGGCTGCTTCCTTACAGATAAAGTACCTTATAAACACTTCAATCACATGACGGGCAGGCTGGCAGGACTACCAAGTAGTCTTTAATACTCCAGGCGCTTTGAAAGGTCATTTACTAAATCAGAGTGTCTGTTATATTTCTGCTTTTAAGGTTAAGCCAAGCTGAACTAAAAACTAGTATCTCAGTTTGTTAAATTGTTAAAACAGAAGTCGTCATGCTTTGATGCATTTAGAAAGCCTGACCTTGTGATTTTTCTGCACCAGGACATGATCGGCCAATTCCTAAGTGGCATGGTGTGTCAGCCTGTGTGACAGGCAGCGTGACACACTGACTCGCAGCGGGACAGGAAGTCCCAGTGAGATCCACCCTTCCTTCCTGCCTGTCCGCTTGAATGCCGAGCTCCCCAGGTCGGTCTTGAGAGCTTTGACACCGTTGCGGGCAGAGTCAGCAGGAGCAGAGAGACCACAGGCCTTTCGGGGCTTCGTCAGCTGCTCAGACCGCGAGGCCCAGCATCAGAGGCTGTTAGACGTGACACTTGCGAGGCAAATTGAAACTCATGATCGTCACCAGCTCAAAGATATGGCACAAAGAAACATCCTCATTCACAGCCTCATAAAGGAAACAGGCAGGTTTGTTCTTCCTGTCTGCATTCTCAGACCCCCCCCCCCCCCTCCTGGGGGATGGGCACACGGCTTTGTGGTGTCATTGCATGACTTGAAAGATGACAGGAAACAAAAGACTCTGTGTCCAACATTAAGGAAGAAGAAAAAACAGCCGTAAAGCACGATGCAGAATTGACTGCTGAAAAGGAAATATTTGAAAACTTTTCTGAGTCACCATTCCCCAATCTCCGACGCTGCTATGGCTGTAAACATTTCAGTATCAGGGTGGGTTTTTCTTCTTTTGTTTGCGTTTACGTCCTGCCAAGACGGGACACAGAGGCCAACGCCATGATCAAGCACAGGCGTGGCCCACTGGAAAGCACCCTGGGTAACTACCTACCGAATTGGCCCACCGTGTCCCCCCCGATGGCAGCTCCCAGGTGCATGTGGTGTCACTCTCCTCCGGCAGGAACGATTAGCGGACCCTGAGGGGCACCTCACCTGATGGCGGCCGCAAAGCAATCTCCTGCGAGGATGCGTGACGTAGCCGATTCAGCCGTTACCTTGGCGAGCCGACAGTTACCCCCTCAGGAGTGAACACATCATTCTAAATGAGTTTTCCTACTAGTGCAACCCTGCGCCCCCTTTGAAATTTTACACTGTGGTGCTAGTGTGCACTCGGCTAAATATGAACCCAATGTGATCTGTCCCAGGTGCCCCTACCAGTATGCCCCCCCCCCCCCCGCCCCCCTGGAGCAGATACCAGCACAGCCCCCAACTGCATGATACAAACTCAGCATTAAATCCAAAGCAGGCCACCTCAGAACAGATAGCCGTAGGTGCTTTACAAAGCGTTCATGGTCATGTGACCCACACCTAGTATGCACATGAAGACGTGACCCACAATGCATTTGGGCCAAACACCACCAAGCAGCACAAGTCAAATGGACTGATGCTCCTCAGACTCTCAGAATAAGAAACAACACTGCCAGTTTGTTAACCTCTATTTGGTCAGTTCCCTATTTGCGTTTTGTTCCGGGTTTTTTTTTTTTCTTTTTTTAAACTTACAATTTCTTTTAGCCTAATCACTATAAATGAACGTTATAAATTCAAAATGTTTTTACCTTCAGTTATGTATAACAGTAACTGTTTTCCATAACTGTGGTTTCCTCATGGGGGGGGGGGGGGTGTCAGCAATGAACCAGCAGTTTGTCAAAGGAAAAAAGAAATCCCCCCCTCCCCCCTCCCATTTTGTGTTCGTTACGTCTGAGGTGGGGCAGCAGAGTCAGACGAATGCATAAAGTAGCAGAATGTGACATACATGAGTGTTTGTGATGATGAAATAAGGTAAGTCAGACTGGTTCACCGGGTGGGGTGAAGTGTGTAGCAGCTACACAGTATTTCCTTTCCACACTCAGCCCAAAACAAACAAAACACAGAAATATGGGTATGGCAACCTTTTTTTTGTAAACACCAACTCTAGTAACTCGAGTAAGTGTCTAAGCCAATGCCAGGACAGCCATGTCATGTGAGCAAGGAACCACGACAAAGCTTCTGCAGCCATAGTCCCAGTTACTCCCAAACACTCTTTGCGGTTTAGATCCGGGCTCTCCGGGGTTCCTCCTCTCTCCCTGCCAAAAACAACACAGCCCTGACCGCCGCCAGCCGAGCGACGGGACGATACCCCCAGCTCTGTCGAGCTGCGTGATCAGCGTGAACCTGTTAAGTCTCGCCCGTGAAACGCAATGCCATGAACACACTTCGGTACAGGCCCGCATTGGCCTGATTTCAGATTCAGAACACGACTCGGAGTTTGTCAGCTGGTCGGCACGGTTACGGAGGTCACGTGACCAAAAGTGGCAGCCATGCTAGCTCTGTGGCCTTCGGCACTTCCTGTCAGAACCCCATTCCTTCCCGTTGCCCCTTAGACCTGCTGCCTCTTGCTCTTGCACTCATTTGTGTCTCAGTGATCACATCAATAGGCTCTCCCAGCTGTTACAGCGGGTTTCTGCTCTCAGTCCATCTTCCACAACAAATATTCACTACAGACCAGAACAGGCAGCATGTACCTCGATGCTCTGCCATTAGCCTAACAGTAGGTAGACTGGCTAGACCCCCCCTAGTTACCAGTAAGCAGTGTACCTACTCTTTATAGACAGCTTTATAGTCTTCCTGACACAAAGCCTCTGGTGCAGAATGCACAAACATTATGCGAGTGTCGACCTGAAAAGAACAGCGATATTTTATTAATGCCTGAGGAAAAATAGTCTTTTCTCCGGTCCTATTTAGCTCTCTCTCGAGACATACAGACAGCTATACAGCCAAGATCAAGCAGCACCCTTGGAGCTGGGGATTAAAGGCCTTATTCAACGGCCCAAAGATGGAACCAGTCTGCTGGTCCTGGGACTGCCCCAGAGGGTGGTCTTAAAAAGGTGAAGGCTGGTTCCAAGACCCCACAAGTCCAACAGCAAACCAGGAAGCACATACACTCACAGATGAGTCATAGCTCAGGATCTTGCTGCTAACAGCAGATAAGAACGTTAACCCACGGTGTCTGCTCCAACCTATACGCAGAGATCCATCTCGTGACCCAGGCTCAGTTCGGAGTTGTGTCTGAACAAATCCACCAAGGCCCAGGCCTGACAGGCCCAGGCAGTCGACTACATGGCACGACAAAAACGTCAGGAATGTGGGGACATTCCCAACACACAGCCACTGCCCAGCCCCAGGCTACAAAACCCCAACACTGGAAAGTCTCTCCCATCATTTTTTCCAAGATAGGCTCACATCTGATGGCCACAGTTTACACTTAAATCAAAATGAAAGTGTTACACTTTCATTTCTATAGACTCCATCGGTTTCAACATCAGCCACCCACAGATAAGACCCATGTCTGAAACAGGGCATACAGTTCAATGCACAATGGAAAGTCAGTGCATAACAGATAGAAGCAATGGGGATACTATGAAATATACCGGCACAAAACCTTCCCCTGGAGCCACAGGCATCCCACGGCCTGTCCTGCGGAGGCTGTCCCGTGCCAGCGATCGGCACTCCAGCGTTCCTTCATCCGATAACATCGAAACAGACTGTGTCCAAGAAGAGAGAGGGGGAAAAAAAACAGTCCTGTTTGCCAAGAGCGTGTATGAACTCCTTTGAAACTGAAGCCAACAACTGAAAGAGAGTGAGCAGGGTCAGCGGGAATCACAGAGCAGAGCAATCACTAGAAAACCATGGGGGGGGTCGGAGAGAGGCCCCCGGCTGACTCGAAGCCAGGCTCTTCCCACCCCACCGTGCCGAACCCCGCCCACCACTGGGGACTGAATCTGTGATGGGAATGATTATAAAACAGATCACCACCCACGTCCAGGCTGGCGTGGCGGCTTCCTTCTCTTTCACAGGCACGGGCGTCTGCAGAAGCGCCGTGTCGCACCTCTTCCCGATGTGTCATTAGCGGGACTCTCTTCCTCTCTGTTCCCATCTCCTTACCGACCATCTCCGAACATCGCGGAGAAAGAGGCAGGAGCACAGCTGCTTGCAGAAGCCTGACTGAGCAGCAACACGGAGATAAATCAGGCAATAACTGGTAATAATCACACCTGTACACACACCACACCGGCAGCTGAAGGGATCAGGAGACAGACCAAGAGAGACAATACCAGAGCCAACAGGGGGGCCCCTTGCCCAGGGCAGCTGACAAATGAGGGAACTGGAAGTAGCCTGTCACAGAGAAACGGGAACCATCACAAAACGGTGCGTCACATCTGCAGCTTACATCACATAGTTGCCCATAAGATGTTAAGCAACAGACTGATGCTTTCCGTACCCTTTAGGTCCAGCTGGAAGCTCCTGGGGTTCATATTTAGGAGCAGAATGCAGAGGACTTAAAACATGATCCAACACAAGGGCATGAAAATCCCATAATCCCCATACAAAACAAACCTTTTGACAGCAGAGATCTCAGGCAGCAAAACACCCCCACCAGCAGGGGGCAGCGGCAGTACTGCCTGTCGGCGAGTGGGGGGCCGCATTCTCATTATGCAGATTTATTCATGCCCGGTTATGTGTTGGAGCATGCAGCAGCATCCTGAGCAATGATTCAGAGCCCGTATCTACAAACAGCCAGGACGTTGTTCCAGAGCACAGAGGAATTTCCAGTGCCCAGAGGGAGACAAGATTCCTCAGCACCGGGCTCTTAAAGAGAAACGACGTCAGCGGCTTACATTCCAAAATCACGACACAGCGGACCGACTCCCGATCCAGTCATTTCTCCTGAAACTTTTACGACTCAGACACCTCTTGGCTTTCCATAATTATATAGCTGGTCATCTACCTGAAGACCACAACACTGTGCCCCACCAATAATCTGAACCACTGATCCAGGTCAGCCACATGCCACGCTGACCTTTGGGTTTGGGTTGACATTCCCTTCCTACTTCCACATGCCACTCACTCACAAAAACACCTGTTCCAAGACCAGAATCAGCATGACTACCATAAAACCCGCAGGAATATGCCTCCCAGAACCAAGACTGTCACTCACCATCATGGAAACCCAGGACACCTACTCCAGACCTGGGTCCATGAGACAGTCATACGCTGTGTCCTGAGGGGTGATCTATATCCAGCAGCAATTGTTTCCCTAAATAAAAGCTTTTCAACCACTCATAACAAATATGGAAGTACAGAGTTAGAAATATCATACAAATAGCAACAGAAGCATCAAAGTCCTATACAGCAGGTCTTTCTGCAGGCCACGCCAGACACCACAATCCCAGTGAAGGTCCACATCACCACAGACAAACACTAAATGAAGCAAGACCACCAGTGTTTTTTTTAAAAATGCAATTTGTATTAAAAGTCTTAAAACAGACAAACAGCTGTTAAAACGCTGGTCTGAAATTAGAATTACAATCGGGTTAGAATTTCAATAATACACCATCCACATTTTGTTAAAAACAAACATGACGAGGAAAAAAAAATCTTTGCTTCAACTGGCCGGGGAAAGAGGCGTGGTTTGGTGAAGTCAGAGGGTTTCCAAGTACCTGTAAATCTAATTACAATTTCAACCCGTCATAACCTGCATTTCAAAAACCAAAATTAGCGAGGGAAAAATGCCTTGTATTAACAAAGAGCTATTTTGTCCTGTCTCCGACGTCCGTGAAATTAACGAAAGTGAAACAGTTAAGTACTTCGAGGATTGCCGTATGATGAGATTGGTGTAGGGGCTCCGAGATTGGCACTGGACGGGAGGCGGGTCTGAAAGGCACTGCATGCGGGCCGGTCCCGGTCGGCGTCCCCGCGTTGCTTCTCGGGTCCGGGTGGCACTCAAGATGAAGCGGGTTTCACGGCTAACGCGCTGGGGAGATACACCCTCCTCTTTCGTCGTCCCACCCGAAACCGTATGCAGAAGTTAAACATTTTCATGGCATTTCTCAAAGTACCCACTTCGGTTCGGGCTGGAGCAGGGATGCTCTATTCCGCCGCTCACGGGGTTCGGCGGACCGTCCCGATCCGGCCCCCTTCCGCTTTAAAAGATCCCTCGACCCGTCCCAGGCCGGAGGGTGCGGCGCAGGACCCAACCGAACCCCCTTTGCAATACAGTTTCAAGAATAATTATACAACTAAAAGAACCTGATGAAATTAATATAACAGCGGCAACACGGGCCGCGCTGCCCCGGGCGACAAAACGCGGGCGTCCGCCGAAACTCGTCTTATTTCCCAAATTCCAGGACATTCAAGTATTCAGCGTGTAAACAGCGGGATTGTGGGCTGCGCGTCCCCCCGCCGAAGTGTGCAGGGGCGACGGGACGCCCTCCGACGCCCACGGCGCCGTCTCCCTTCCGAGTCCGGCGAGCCCCTCAGTCTCCGCCGCCAACTTTACCGGCGTTTACAGGAGCACGCAGGCGGCGCAGCAGCGGTCGTCGCCGTTGGGCGTCGAGGCGTAGTTCATCTGCCGAACGATCTCGGCGAACAGCTCGTCGACCGAGCCCTTGTTCTTGGCCGAGGTCTCCATGAAGGGGCAGTTCCACTCGTCCGCCAGTGCTTTGCCTTCGCCCGCCGAGACTTCCCTCTCGCCCTCCAGATCCACCTTGTTCCCCACCAGGATCATGGGCACCCGCTCGTACCTCTTCACCCGTATGATCTGATCCCGCATGGGCTTGATGTCCTGGAAGCTCTGCTGGTTCACCAGGCTGTAGACCAGTATGAAGCCCTGGCCGTTCTTGATATACAGGTCTCGCATGGAGGCGAACTGCTCCGTCCCCGCCGTGTCCAGGATTTCCAGCACGGAGGGCGATGAATCCACCTCGATCTCCTTCCTGTAGAAGTCTTCTATCGTGGGGTCGTATTTCTCGATGAAGGAGCCCGTCACGAACTGGACGGTGAGCGCCGATTTGCCGACTCCGCCGGATCCCAGCACCACTACTTTGTACTCTCTCATGGCTCCTGCGGCAGCGCTGCGCGTCGCCCCGCTCCCCTGCTGAATGCGCTCTCCACCCGCCGGCTGCCGCTACTTTCTCAAACCGCCAGCAGCTCTGTCCCTCTGGCAGCCGCCTCCGACCCGGCTTTTCGGCTATGCGGGCTGATCTTGCGGGATCGCAGGTCAGGATGCGAGTGGAGCGGATCTCCGGTGTGCCCCCGCATTAGAAGTATGACATGCGCGGCCCCGCCGCTCCGCGTGCGGCGCGCTCTTCCTGCTTGTCTGCGCCGTGCCGCTTCCCGTTTTCTTAAAGGCGCAGGCGCCGGCTTTTCCCAGACTCCTCTGCGCCGCAGTAATGTGAGGGCCACGCCCTGTGCATCTTGCGCCCCTCTCCGGCCGTGTGAGTCACTGCTTTGTCACCCGCCTCGAGCCGCTGGGTCTCTCACGTCGCCGGTCGCGTTTATCACCCCGACGACATACAGACGTGATAAGCGACGTGCTAATCGAATCTGACTCACTAATAGCAATTTAATTTAAAGTATAATCTAATCGAACTTAATCATTACAATCTACATTTACACATCTACATCTACAGATATGAATGCAACATATGACTTAACTGAGGTTTTTAAGATGAATAAATTTTAAGTATATATTCGTAAGACCTAATTATAGAGCTATGACAAAAGAATGCTTAAACACTTGCCATATGTTCATTTGTCTAGCTGTCTAGCTTGTCTAGTTAAGATTTATATCACACATCTAAAAAATGTATTTAACAGGGCTTCACTGAGAAGAAAATATAATTTACGGCTAACATAATATGACCACTTGAAACAAATGCAGGTAGACCTACAAACCAAAGAGATATCAGAGTCCCATAGGTTCAGTCACAAGTACAGAACATCCTGGATCACGCAAATGAAAATTATGTTTGGTCTCTTAATGTCTTACAGGGAGTCGTAAAATTTCTGTGCAGCAATCTGATGCGGTATTAAAGTTTTCACTGAAATCTAAAACAGGTGCCACAGTTTAGTCTATGGAGGGTGGCAGGGGGCAGGTAGACTGATTAAAACAATGCAGTTATGATGAGTATGTGCTGATGGACTTTACAGTTAGTAAAACATTCACTTTGTATGTTATAATTCTCTCTGTAGATCACTGGATGACAATAAAGCCAGCAAAGTGAAAGCTGACTCATTTCCTCTCGGAAGGACAACCGCTGGTTAATGGGTCACGCGTATGGGCCTGTGCGCGCTTCCTGTGTGGTACGTCATTAGACAACAAGAGAACACCGAAAGATTCATGCTTCTCACACAGGTGAGGAGATTATGCAACGCACACCTGACTTGTATAACCCAGGAAGCCAACCAAAGAATTTTTTGTGAGCTGGGGGCTCAGTTGTTCCTTCATTATAAATGACGGCGTCACCTAATTACTGTCATAAATGACACATTATGGAAAATCCTAGTTTGTTGTTTCTGTTTTCAGCGTGACCTGGGGCAAGCGGGTGGATGTGTCCATGCAGACAACCAGCTGCGAAAACAACAAACTTCATATTTCACATCAGAGTGGGTTTTAAAGCGCAGTGTTACAATAACAGACGCACACTGGGTGAAATCCACTGTGTCATGGAGGTTCATCGAGTGGTTTCTACTGAAATGAGAAAACTTCCCATTAAATGAGCACATCGGGTTTCAATGTCCAGGCTGCTGAACAATCGGAAATTACTCACTTACCTGCTCATCTGAATCAGAGTGCTGGAAACGTGCATTTTAAAAGCATCCATTAGATTGAGATGCAAGACAGAAGAAGAAAGAAGGTCACTGCTTCTGTAATATCAGGGTTGTATTTGTAAGATATTAGGGTAAATATAATACCCCCTTTTCCCCCACAGCAATGTAGTTTTCATCATAGGAAACTGAGAACAGAGGACTGGAGATAGATAGTGCTCGTCCCAAGAGGGGGAAAACTTCACACCCTGCCTGGCCTGGGATAATCCACTCTCAGCCATTCAAAGACCTTTGCTTTCATTTAACTGTGATGTAATGAATGGCCAGTCGCCCCCCAACAACCCCCCCCCCTCCCTCGCTGACCGGCTCGCGAGTGTCACACTCACACCATTCCGAAGGCCTGCCTTGTGGATTGAATAGCGGATAGGCCGCTCTGGAAAGCAACCCTGGGTCTTTGATTGGAAAAGGAATGTCACACGTTTGGGGGGGGACTGGAGGGGCCCTCACGCAGTGTCCCTTGAACCTGGGGGCTTCACTAGAAGGGTGCAAATGACACACAATAAGCCCTTTTCAACACTCAATTTGCTACATCTTCTCACAAGCAGATCATGTGAGTTTGTCTGAAACTTTACTTAATACCCTTCCCACCCCACCCCTGTGTTGCCAGGAGAGTCTGCTGGCCTTGCCAGGACACGCAGGCCCCTTTTATGGTGACCTTACTGAAACACCCGCATAAACTTTCACCGTGTGGCAGGATAGTGGCTTCATGCTGCGGCCTTTGACTCGTTTCCACTGCAATACAGTTGCCCACTGTAAGCTGGTTGGAGATTTCAGTCAGTAGGTGTGGAAATGGGGTGTAATTGTGATGCGTGAAAAGATCTAAGCTCAGCAGACCAAACTTCCTTTGTTTATCAGTGTTGTTTTTAGGAAACACTGAAAATCACTTTTTTTGAGACCCACATTTTAGTTTCGTAAAGACACCAAGAAAGTGTTTCGTCCACTGTAAGATTTGGGCCCTTGGATTCACATGTGCAATTCAGGAACACAAATCCAGTAATTCTGTGCTTCTGGGCACAGAACCAAAAACCCACACAGTTAAAAATGTCTTTGGATCTTTTTACTGTCCGATTATAATCTCGTCAAGCTAATCTCTCCTGTGGTTTTTACCTAAATAATATGAGATCCAGGCTTCCTGCAGTTCTTCTTCTTATTGGACGCTGCAAGATCTTTTCATGGTGCTCTGAGGATAAACATTTGCTCCTGAAAAATTAACAAAAAATTATGGGGAATATGTATCATCGCTGACACTTGCAAATTGAACTGGGGCCCTGAATCATATCTGTGTTAACTGAAGAAGCCATTCCTGCTCATAATGGAGGGTAGAGCCAAGGGACTCTGTAATTACCATGTCTGTGAGGTAACAGCACATTCATTATGGCACAGAGAGCTTCTTCAGGCTCAGTCCTTGGGGACAGAGGTGAGAAGCTCTCCAAAGACATGCTGGGAAATACTGCAGCATCTAGTCTATGTTATACGGTAATTTGCAGTAGGGTCTCAGTTATGAATATACAGCCTTTTCTCGATTAGATTCTTTGCGTGTTATTTTAAAGTCGCACAAATAGCTGAGCTAGATTTCACTCGCGGCAGGGTGAGCCTAATAAAGAACACAAAAATATGTACATGACCCCACAAACCTGTACAGGGTAACCAGAAGGAAGATGGATGAGTAAGTATATTAATGAAAGGTAAGAAAAAATAAAGAACGCAGAGCACTTACATTCTTTATGTGATATACACTGATATCCTGAAGTTTTTCCAGGAAGTTTGGGTTTATTATGTTGTTTTGGGGGTGTTGATGATTCACTTTTTAAGAACATTTGACATTCCAATAAATGAGCACATCTGTTTTAAACATCCAGGCTTCTGAACAATATAACTTTTTTATACTGTAGATGGAAATGACTTATATTACCTACTCATCCCTATCAGGGTGGAGGGAACATGCGTAGCCCCTAGCAGTCATGGGTCATGTTTTACAGCTGCTGCTTATGTTTGGAGGCGAGAAAGGAGTAGGACAGTGTGTCCACAAGGTCAAACGGGGGGCATGTTTCCCAGTAACGTGCTAATGACACACGCTGCCGTTTCGGTGCTGTCCTCAGACTGGCTGTCGTTAGCAGGTGGGACTGAGAGTAAACATCTGGAGTTGTGAATGAGAGTTAACATCTGGCCTAGCTTCTGATTTTTTTCTGGACCCCGTGGTAGGAGGAAAGAACGCAGAGAAGATGGGGGTTTCTGTGGAGGCCTTCTACTGGGACCTCTATCAGTTGTTACTGCTTTTCATTTTCAGTTCAACTGCTGCCAAGTCTGGGGGAAATTTATCCCACTGAAAACTTGGGTTTCCCTTTATGATTACTCATTGGTAGTTGGACACCATGCTGGACCCAGTACTGGACACTATTATGAACTGTTTTGGGCTGAGGGATTAACACTGTTAATTTCTTCTTGAATCCAGTTTTAATTTTTCATTTCTCAGAAAACTGTACTGATTGTACCCTGAGCTCCAGCGCCCACCCCCACACCAGTTTCAAGGAGCCTGTAAAAGAGTGTTTCACGCCAGAAACATCTCGCTTTCTGTCATCACTCCTTCTCTCCCGCCCACACAGACAGACACGCTCTAAGTCTATACCCCAAGATGGAGACTCTCACATTTACATACATAAACACTCATTCACATCATTACACCAGTGCTTTCAAAAAGAAACATCACTATATTTAAACTTTAAAAAATATAAACTAATGTGAGTTCAGATTAAATTGTATGAATTCTTTCAGCAATATCATCTCTCACTGTTAAGGGAAATATACTCAAAGATCTTGGTGACAATTATTGGATTATGGGGCCCTCTTGTGGTAGTTTTCCATTATGACATTCTATTATACCCATTTCATGACATATGGGGTCAAAATGTCCCCATAATACTATTTAGTGACTTATGACAGTTTTTTGTGTGATTTTACTATGAAATAGCATTATACGGGGGTAGAATTGTGGCCGCACTTCTCTGGAGTTGGGAGTTTGAATCGAATCCCACCTCTGCTGTGTGTGTGTGTGTGGGGGGGGCTTTGCATGTCCTCCCTTCGTCATGTAGGTATCCTCCTGCAGTCTAAGGGCTCGCAGTTAGGCTAATTCATATCTCTAAATGGCCGCTAGTGTGCAGGGCCAGTATGACATTTACTAAATACGCCTACAACAATCAGAATTTAATGCTCGCCCCTTACATATGCACCGTGCACGTTTCCTGATCGATGTCCCACATCTCTGGTTTTCCTTTTTTTCTTGTCTTTTTCAATACAACTTTTTGTTCCTCATTTACATATTTATCATAATTATTTATTAAATAGTCCTCTTATGTTTTATTCTTCCATTGATACTACTGTTCTTTTGTTTATGGTGAAACTGGTCACTTTTCAGTTCACTGCAGGTTATAGTCTGTATACCTCGCATGTGACAAATAAAAATCCTTGAATCCTTAGTGTTATAATGCATTGTACCAGAAGGGGGCAGCATGCTAGAATAAAACAACAAAAAGCATTATTTTCACCGTAAATACAAACATGTCTTCAAGGGTGTCTACACATCTCCCTACGGCCGGCAGGGTACAAGCTGCTCAAGGACAGGGACGTTTATAATCCAGAGAGTGTCCCAGAATGACTCCTGTGAAGCTCCCATTTCCAGGTACTGAATGTGCAGGTACTTAAGGAATGGCGTGTGCCTCTGCAGGTTAGGACGCTATGCCAGTGATCAGAAGGTCACTGGTTCAAATCCCATGGTTGACAGAATGATTTCACTGTTGGGCCCTTGAACAAGGCCGATCCTGGTACTTTGCCTTGGATAAAAGCGTCTACTAAATAAACATACCAGGTGGCTCTGTACTATTCATACCCAAGCTGGCTTCATTCTCTGACTGGCTGGGAAGCCATCACTCCTCTGGCCGATCAGATCCAGTGTGAGCATCCCTTAAACGGCAGATTCACTCGCCGCGCGGTAAACACGCTGGGGGCGGATGTAAGTGCACCACGCAGATGAAGCAGCTTGCGGCCGGCCGGGCCTGCGGCTCCACACAAAGCGGCAGTGTTGAGCGGCCCGGGTGGTTCTGAAGGACTCGGGTCAGAGGAGAAGCCGCCGGCCCACACAGCCGCGGCATTGTCCCAGCTCGCGGCCATGGCCGACCGGATGCCGCTCAACGCTGCTGGCCTCTCACACCCCACAATCCGCTCTTTTCACGCGTGACATTTAACCAACATTAATAACACATCTGTGGGTGGGGGGTGGGGGGCCGACAGAAAATCATCGAAAGAGGGACAGAGAGGGAATGTGGTCTAAGGTGCAGGCAGTTGGGAACAGGACTCTGCTGATGTGCAACTACAGATCAAGGGGGGGTGGGGGGGGAGAGAGAGAGCTCATAACAGGGGGGTGATGTGTGGCTTAGCGGTCATGTTGTGCCTCTGATCAGAAGGTCGCTGGTTCTACTCCCAGATTTGTCAGAGTGGTTTTTGCTGTTGGGTCTTTGAGCAAGACCCTTAACCTCCAGTTGCATCAGCGTTCATCTAACTAATTGCAACACACACTCACACACATACCTGAGAAAAAGTCACTTGTCCTAAATGAAACAAAGGTCTCCGCAACATGTCCACATGGAGACAACAGGCCTGAGAGTGTCCGTGTGTGAAAGGCAATGCAAACCACCCACACTCTCTGTTAACACCTAGACCTCCAGCAACATAATTAACCTCGTCATAGTGTATTATCTGAAGAGATCTAGGTTCTAGATTTTTCTACTACTCTTGCTCTTGCAGGTACCAATGAAACAGAAGCAAAGAAAATAAAATGTGAAGTAAGCGGCCATCAGGAAGAAAGAGGTTTCACTTTTGTTTTTTTGATACAGCTGCCGGCATAGAAATTTCCAGGTAAAATCAGTGAGTAATCAAAAGTCAGACAAGTAGTGACGCACTAGTGGGCATGTTACAGATCATGTGGTATTTTATATTATGGGATGTATGTTGGTTGACCTGGGACAGGGGAGGGGTTTATCCTATTTTTACAGAATTCCTCCTGATACTCGCATCTGTGTATTTGTGAAATCTGCTACAGCACTGTGTACGTGTGTGTGTGTGTATGTGTATGTGTGGGGGGGGTGTTAAAAAGGGAGAGTAGCAGACTCAGTGTAACAGAAGCAGAGTTACAGGGTTAAGGTGGCAGACAGTGTTTGGGTGGGGCGGGGAGGGGGGGAGGTGGTTTCGTATGGCAAACTACATCTGCTTAAATTCTCCATCCCAAGGTATTTTCAGTATAATGCAATTCATTTTTCATACAGCTACTTCCAAGACACTAGAGCGTGTGGCAGGACATTGTTAGACATTGTTACAGAAAAAAAAAATTAAAAAACCTATAAAACAATGAAGTAGAGGAACCAAAACTGTATAAACCCCTTGCAATCCCCACAGCCACACAAGCTGTTTACAGAATCCCCCCACCCTGCATTGTGCCTTGGAGGTACAAAAGAAGGACGCACATTAGGCATGAGAAATGGCTCCGTCACTCTCTGCCCTTGTGTGTTGTACCTTGCAAAGACAGGCTGCTTTTAAAAGCCTCCACTGAGCGTGACACAGGTCTAATTATAGCAGGAAATGCAGGGCAGAGGTGTTGACTTTCAATCTAAAGTCCCCAACTTGCCCCCAGTGGGCCAGTTACTGGGGTTACCCAAAACACACATTCCAGAATGGAGACCGACAGACTGATCTGGCCCAATGTTCCTCACGATCCATAAAATGGCAACGCTCTGCAGACCTGTATTGATGAATGATGTTACTTAGGGGAAGGTTTCAAAGCTGGTTCAGATTTGGTTCAGAGAGTTTACCCTTGAACATAATCTGCTGGACCGGCAGACAACCACCTGATCAGCACTGGAGAATCTGCCAGAAAGAGAAATAGGATCTGAGGTGAGTAAAATGCAAATACCTCGATTGTCATTGACACACTCTTGGAGTAGGATCAGAATACATATGTCAAACTGTCAGGCAACCTGGCCTTCCAAGATTAAACCATTGGATTGTCTCCAAACTTTCTACAGATTTGCCTGACATCACTTTATAAGACAGGCCTTTCCTTAATTAACCGGATTTGGGGGGGCAGTCATTTCAGCACTACCACTTTCTGCATCTTTGCGTCTGTTTACTCAGCTTGAAGTGCTCCGGAAAGCTCTGAGGTCCGCAGAGAAAACCAGCAGCTTACAGAATTTATCTCCATTTTGGACCCGGCCTGTGGACTACAAGCCCATGTACAAGTTAGGACCCAGGTTTCCTATCAGATCTTCCCCGACTCTATCTTTCAACTTTGAAATCCTGTTTTTCTCCCCCCAGAAGCAATTCCGAGAAGTTGTCTTCTCTGTACTACCTTAACCACGTCACTCAGGACAGCATACAGAGTCTGACACATCCTACATGAGACTCTCAGCCATAATGTCAAGTCCTGGCTTGATCCTGGACGTGCCAGAAACAGCTGACAGCCTATCAGAGGGGAGCATTGCATTCCTAGAGAAAGGGTTCCACCTTTGATCATCAGGCAGTAATCCAGAGCCTGCTTGTGTAGATCAGAGTCTCTCCCTCCATAACTACTTCTATACCTCATTGCTGAGGCACTTTAAGCCCTCTAGAAGGCTAGGAGGTGCAGACCCTTACTGTAACAGGTCCAGAAAGTAAAAGTCCAGACCAAGATTTTGTTTCAACTGACCAGTTGAGCATAAAGAGTCACAGTCACAGTATGTTTTTGCCTTTACCTATTTTATGGAATCACATTCAAAATATGATTCAAACTACCTGTATGTGTATTGACCTCCCCAAGGGGTACCTGTGTGGTCCCACACCGGCTCTCCATGGATCAGCTTCCATACCCCTGCTCTGTGCATTTCACCATTTGACTTTGAAATGTTCCCTACACACGATGCAGAAGTTTCCTAGGCTTGAGAAGTGGTCTGGTGGGCCGTTGGAGAAATACCGTTACAACTATCCCAGACTGTGGTAGCCAGGAGCAAGTTTACCTTGCAGCTAAGAGCAACAATATTAGCGCTCACAACTTGTACAAAAGATATTTACATAGACACATAAAAAATGTAAAGTTTGAATAATGTACAAAGCTTGCAGTGCTATCAGAAAACTAAATAAATAAAATAATAAAATAAAAATATAAAATTTCTTACCTCAAATTTCTTTTTTCCTTACAGATCTGAGTGTGTTTGTTACAGGGTGCTGCTTCTTCACGTGAAATAAAGACAGAACTGAGCATGTGCAGAGTGAGTCATGTGATTTGTACCTCATTCCTGATTTGAAAAAATTGTTTCAACTAACCCATGTTACAATCATCCCTGGTCTCCCCTACTCATCTGGCTTGCATGTCAAACATCAGCTCTCTAGGTGCTTTCGGGCAGCAGTTTTCACATTCCTCCAAGTTCTATCAGACCATAGCCATAACCGTCTATTTCCCACACTGTGCCTCAAATGCACTGGCACCATCCTGCCGATATTTGTGTGTTTTGGCATGGCGGCATGACCACAGCTTCAGAAACACAAATAAATTGTGAATGTAATACAAACAGCAGAACTCGTCTCCAGACCAGCACAGGCAGGCTGAGCCGTTTCATTCTGATGGGCTTCTGCCTCTTGAGAAATTGACGGCACTCCTTCCTCTCTCCAAGGCGGCCTGTGGTGAGCTGTCCAGAGTCTCCCATCAAATACAGCACACCACAGGCCAGGAGGAGTTTTAGCAAGTTCTTACTGGCTCTGCTTGCTGCTACTCATCCCGGAGTCCACAACAGCACCAGCCGCAATACAAAACCGGCATTATTGGACAAGCAAGGGGTATTTATGGGGGATCTATATGGGGGTGGGGTGGGGTAAATGTCTCAAAAGAAAAAAACTGGGTGGAGGATCTGCGTGACTGCGTGTCTGCCAAGTGCACAGGACAAGGACCTTCAGCCAATGAGCTACATGACCTGCTGGCAGAGTACGCATCTGTACAACCCTCAATCAGGCTAATGGAAGTGAAATGAAGGGGCAGATAGCGGGAACGGGGAAGAGGAAGACTGATCTAGGACGAAACTTATTGGCGAAGTCAAAATACGGAATGCGTCCCTGAATTAGTAATTTGCAGTATTTGTAAGAGGCAGAAAATGGAAATTCTCTGGATTTTGTGTATGCCATCTTGCTCTCTATGACAGAGAGGGTCGCGACCAGCGTGCAGCGCCCCCTGGAGGTGGTGTCAGGGCCCTCGGGGCACAGATCCCAAGCCTGCTGACCCACATACATCCCCATAGGTGCAACATGTCAACATGTATTTTACCATAACAGCTTTTAGAACCTGGTTTCACAGGAGGTGAGTCAAATAAATAAAATGTAAGAGTTTACCTCAGACAGAATGTACTTATTTTATCCAATAAATAAAAGCCATTATATTCAAGAAGATGTAGATATCCTGTACAGCTTTCTCCAGTGAATGTTACAAGAGATGAGAGTCACAGCTTTTCCAAAAAAATCTCAACGGCTTCTTGATTTTTAGCAGTTTCTTCTGATCAAGCAGCCAAGCAGAGGCAAATTTCAGCTGCCTATGGCCCATGCTGACCTAGGGGCTCCCCAGAGCGTCCACGTTCCTCTCAGTTACCTCAGACTGTCCCCATGACTCTGTCCTATTCTGTGCTCAGCGCCGTGCATCACACCACACAAAGTGTATTGTGGCATGATTACACTTGTGTAACTGGTCCTCCACCTGGAAAATGACTCATACAGGACAGGAGTATGAGCGCAAGCAAGTTCTCACATGTCCTCACCAGCTCTGTTCAGGACCACTTGGCCCCATAGAAGCAGCTGTCAACAACCCATGCCTGAGTTCCTCTCTGCCTGTTTGTTTTGATTCTTAATGGTCTTAAGCCACAGAGTTTAGTAGTGGGCAATATGGCGATCGTTAATTGCAACTGGTTGCAACTGTATCCACAAAAAGCGTTTCAGAGTTATCGCAAGAGTCATGATAAAGCACTAAATTTACATTAATTTCGCAATCGTTTTGTCGTAACTGGTGTATAAGTGAGGGAAACAGCACACTACAAACATATGTGCTGTCGAGGAGTCGACTAGGCATAAATGCGGCTAAGCTCAGCTTCCAATGACTGCCCAGCAAAAAGTGCCCGACCTAACGCTATTATTATAATGACAGAACAAACCGGAAAGCGCCTGTCACGTATTGCCTGCGTGTTCGGAGGCTGCAACAGTGCTACGCCAAAAGCAGACCGATGTGAAACAAAGCCGGCCTGGCTTCTCAACCAGCGTGACATATCGGTGCCGGCCGTATACCTCACTTGTCAATTATCTGTCTCAGTGACTAGATCATGAACTAAGAATTTAGCTAATTGGTTAGAAAAGTCAAGTAATGTAAAAAAATATACACAGACACACACACACAGACTACAGCCCAGAAGTTTGGGCTCACCCTTGGATTTAAAAAAAAAAAAAAAAAAGATGCACTGCTTTGTCAAACTTTTATTACAAGAAAATGTTAGAAATACTTAAAACAAATGTAACTGAATGGTTTTCAGTATGTTATAGCTTATAGTAACACATTATTTAGCCACAAAGGCTGAAACTATTGGTTTTGAAGAAGACATAAAGACATATCAGGTCTGGTCTTTAGTGCATTGACATTCACTTTGTGTTGGAATTCAATTTACTAATGTCAGAACTTGATTGGCTCTTGGCTTCTCGTGATTGTGTCTTAAACTAAATAATAGCCACTTGTCTGCCTTGTCCCAGATCAGTTTGTGAGGTTTAATGCACTGTCTGCTCATCATTTCAACCTTCTGTTGGATCTTCTTCTGCATCACAACTGAGAAGTCAGAATATTTAATAAATATTTGTTATTTTTATAATTGTAATGGTTAGAAAGTCACAGCTAACAGCTAAGGGCTCAAATTGAAATTTTGAGTAAAGAAGGGTTTTCTCATCGCCAAATAGCCAGAATGTTAAATGTTTCTAAGCGTGGAGTGACTTACTGTTTACAAAGGCCGACAGGAAGCAACAGCAACTGGAAATGGTGACATCAAAGGCTGAAAATCAAAACTTAGTTGTGACTAGCAAAAGAAATGAGAAGATGACTGCACTACCCACGTTGGTGTCATATTTAACCAGCTATGTAACCAGTTTATATTTATATTTAACCAGTATGTATTTGTGTCAATATCATTAATGTAAATTAGGAATAACAGTGGTCCTAAAATTGAACCCTGCGGTACCCCACTATGAACACAGGCCCACTGTGACATTGTGCCTCTAATAACTACTCACTGCTTCCTGTCTGTTAAACAGTTTTCAATCCAAGCTGCTACAGTTCCTAAAATCCTTACTGCTTTGAGCTTTGTGGGAGACAACATCAAAGGTCTTCTGGAAATCTAAGTAGATCACATCATAGGCCTTTTTGTGATCAATTCCTCTGGTAGCTTCCTCAAAGAACTCAAGCAAATTAATTAAGCAGGATCTACCTGTCACGATCAGCTCCGAACGTTCCTCGTGTGTGCCACGCCCCCTCATTACCTCCTGTCGATTCCTGATCATTCCCACCTGTTGCTCGTTTCCTGAGCTTGTCCTGTGCATATCAGTCCGCGTTTTCCCCTGTTCGAGAGATCCGTCATTGTATTGTCCTGTAGTGTGATGTTGGTTGATGTTTGGTCCTGTCCACCCTGAATAAACCCCATTTACCAGCATTTCCGGGTTGACTCGCCTCCTTTCCCCGTTCGTCGGCTCCGAATCATGACAGAATGACAAGTCTCAGGAACAAGCTCAGCGCTACTGGGGAGGTTCTCCCCGTGGAGGAAGAGGTGATCTGGTGGACGAACCAGATGGATCTCCACCCGGATCCCATAGCCCGCCAGCTGGTGAACAGCTGCTGGGAGCTCCTGGACAGGAGATTCCGGACCGGTGAGGAGCAGCTGTTAGGAAAGGTGGGGGAAAACCTTCGGCGACTGAGGGAGAGAGCGGCAGTTTGGCTACCCCACCCGGGGTATGCCGCCTGGGAACCGCCCCCCGACTCACCACCTGCCACCATCCCGGTCTCAAGAAGGACTACTCCTCCCAAGCGCAAGACTGAGCTTAACGTGGCTTCAGCCGTTCAGCTCCCCAGCTCTGGGGAGCTGCCTGGGCAAAGCACCCAGGGTAAGGACCTGCCCTGGGTCCCAGAGGGCTCCGCTCGTCCTAAAATGAAGAGGCGCAGGGGAAAAAAGAGAGCCGCCCAGACGCTCTTCCTGGGAGCGTGCTCGCTTCTCCCCGCCTGGGAAGACACCGCGGTCGCCTACCCAATCAGCCCCGCTGATGAGAAGCCGCCGCCCCTGGAGGCTTACTTCAACTTTTGCGTAGCTGAAAAGGGGATAAGCGCGGTGAGGGACGCAATCCCGCGGGTCCCTAAAGCCCTTAAAGGGGCAGCGCCGGACCTGCCCTGTGTTCTGGACCCGCCTGTTCCGGAGCTGCCTGTGGCCTCCGCCGATGCTCTGCCTGCTGAGGCACCCCCTGCTGGCCGCAGACCCCAGGTGCCCGCTGAGGCGCCCCCTGTTGGCCGCACGCCTGAGGAAGTCGCCGCACGCCCGAGGTGCCCACTGAGGCGCCCCCTGCTGGCCGCACGCCCGAGGTGCCCGCTGAGGTGCTC
>JAODJU010000036.1:962271-974440 GCA_026776725.1 Gnathonemus echidnorhynchus | reverse complement strand
CCCCCCCCCCCCCCCCGCCCGCTGTATGTGGTAGCCGCTGACAGGTCCAGAGAGCCAAGCGGTGGCCGATGATAGTGGCTTCCTGACTGTGAGCCCCCCCCCCTCCCAATGCACGCTCACGCACACAAACCCTCATCACTACTGCAGGGTCACTGGGAAAGGCACCAGGACCAATCAGACGAAGGGAACTCGGGGTGTGGGAGCACGAGGAGCCCAGGATGACATTCTGCAGCTCCCTTCCTGTAACTCCTAATAATCAATAATGGGGTCTGAAATGAGATGGTTTACATCCTTACTTAAACCCATCAGGAGTGGGACACAACACAGCCTATTTGGCATTGAACCTTCATCACACTTAAACCACCCGAGTTCGACCCGATTGCCATTTATCCGACTGTGTTGGACGGCCGATAAACTGATGGTTTTAATCATCTGAGAAGGTGGAGCGCATTCCCTCCCAGTACCTCCATCCACAGGTGGGGTTTAATTTTCACTATCACTCCGTCTCATCAGAGATCATGTTTACCTCCTCGCTCCGAAAGGACTGAAACACCAAAGGATATTAAAGAGACGCAGGACCCTGCAGTTCAGTAGCTCGGTCTGGCCATGACTAAGTCTTAGCCAATGGCATGAGAGAAACGGCGGCCCCCATATCCACGAGCCCAGCGCTCTCTGCCGATTGGTTAATGGCTGGTGTCTGTAAATTCTCTGTAAATGTGTTTCTCATCTGTCTTTTCAGAAAAGCTTTTATGAAATCCTGCCTTTGACTCAGTTTCCACTGCGACACCTTGAATGTGAACAGAATAGCACTAACTGAAAGAATGGGGACAGTCTGGAGGCCCCCCCCTCCCACACCTGGCTCTAACACCCACACACAGGTATACATACGTAACAGACCAACTGCACTTATCCTGACAGCAGGCACAGCTGTTAAGGAGCTGAATCTAGTCAATTTAGCCTGCAAGGATTCTACTTAAGTGACTATATATACATACACACACACACACACACACACACACACGTATATAGTGGCAAAACAAGACATAGAATTCTCTGATTTGCTTAAAAATGGATTCTTGAGAAAAATAACACAATCAGCCAATGGCAGTGACACGCTTAAAGAACAACGAATAGCATGGGCACAGGGTGACATAGGGGACCTGAGGTGACACAGGCGTGTGCAGCCGTCCGCCTGCCAGCCAGCAGCGCAGCCCCTTTAAAGGACGTTGCTGAGTCGTGCTGAAAAAAGTGCGCTGGCCTTTAGTCTGGCCGTGTGGAATTTCCTCATCCCAGCCACAAACCTCCCATCCAAGTCCCTGCTTTCACACGTTTCCAAATTTAAGTGAAGCTGTTAATAAATGATTACTTCATCCCACCACGACTAACATCGCTCTGTCACAGATGAGCCTGATAAAGGACAGAAAAGTGATTCTGCATCCCTGCGCGACGCTTATTTGGAAGCCGGGGAGCTGGCCTGCGTTTCCTGTGCATCTAATCGGAAGTTTATGACTCTTGCAGACAAACAGCCAGCCTCCATATTTTTGTCTGGACTTGGGGGGACGGCGCAAAAGTATTTCAATAACCCTTATAACACCCACAAATAATTCACCTGTGTTTGTGTGTGTGTATATACATTCATATATGTATATCTTTGTTTAAACACTGTCACTAACCCTATGGTAGCATAGCAACAGGCCCCCTGGACTCCTAAGTGGAAAGAACAGCATCTGAATCTGGCACGACGGCTCGTGGCCCCCGCCACACACACGCCTCTCCCGCCGGCCGCTGTTTACCGCACGCAAGGGAACGGTACCCAAAAAAGGTGGCCTGCTCACTCCTGCTGCCACTCGGAATGCAAACACCCCCCCGCCCGAGCTCCACCCTCCCCCGTCCGCCCCCGGCGAGGCCTCCCCTCCCACTCTAACGGCGTCGGCGTGACGATCGTGCAGCCGTAATGACAGGCGGCCATGTTTTTGGGCGGCGATTGGTGTTTGGACTTGGGGGGGGGGGGGGGGGGGGGGGGGTGGGTTGCTGTAACCTGACCGGTGGCCATTCTCGTCATCCCACTCTGCTCCACAGCGCTAACAGCAGGGAGCAGAAGTTCACTTGGCTAAACGTTCATCACAGGCCAAGCTATCAAACCCAGATGGCCCTTGTCTCTGTTTTCTTCACTTTGTAATTCTACACAAACAATTAATAACAGAAAAGCCCACAGAATATCTAATTTTCAAAGCTCCACTCTCATATAATCCATTCAGACAAACCATTTTAGTATAAACACTTTTCACATGATTTAAGTGTGCTGGCGCCCTAAAGCACGCAGCAAAATGACATCAAAGCGTACTGGCTTCAGGATCCCAAAGCGCTGGCATCCGGTATGGTGATTCTGAGAGACAGCAGCTCATGGACACCTTGTCTCCTCCGAGGACATGGCTAGCATGTGATATGAATGGAGGAGAGTGTTGCTGGTGGAACAGACCAAAACAAGGGAGCAAAACTCCTCCAGGCACCCCAAACAAAGACCAAAACACCCCTTTGTAGCTCAAACGTGTGCCAAAATATATCCATGTACCTCAAACGCTGGCAAAAACACCTACATGCAATTCAAACATTGGCCAAACGACCCCCCGTGTACCACAAACATCCACCGAAACTGCTCTGTGTAGCTCAGACACAGACCAAAACAAATCAATGTGGCTCAGCCTCACCGAAACACCTCCATGTAACTGAAATATCGGCCAAAACACCTCCATGTAACTCAAACTGGGCCAACATCATTGAGAGAAAAGGAACCCAAAATGATCCGTCCATGTGTTATTCGCAGCTGGGGTACTGAGCCCCGACCTGCCACCAAGGGGTCCGCTATCTGACTTGGAGCCCCTGCTGCCCCCCCTCTTTGCTGCGGCAGCACATCAGCACAGAATCCAATATGTTAACTGGGGGTAATTCGAGCTTCTGAAAGTGCTTGTTAGTGAGAAATAAGGTGACTCTTCAATACTGGGGGAAGGGGAAGAGGTAGAGGTCCTCTGGGCTCCATTAGCATCACCTGACCTCAAGACCAGGAGATCCCGAGAGCAAGGACAGTAGAGTGGCCAGCATTGACGAGGCCAATGAGTGACAGGTCCCAACAGTGCGTGACAACAGTGCCCTCACTCATCAGGCTCACCAGACCAGAGCAAACGCACAAAGATAGGGAGATCGGTAACAGAGCTGGTGCGAGGATTCGAGCAGGGGAGACGAAAGCAGGGGCCAACTGGTACTGTGGGGGGGCTTGGGGTTTTGGCGCGTGGGGGCTGGCAGAGAATCAGAAAGAGCGCCATTGTGTTCCCGGGGTGAGAGCCTATAAAGACACAGTGTGTCCAGGCAGCGGCTGACACAGCGCACAAAGACACCTTTTAATCCGACGTCCTGGCTCCATGCACACACGCACACATACACAGAGACACGCCACAGGAGCGATGCTGTAACTGTACTCGCAGCATGTCGCAAACGGGCCCGTGCACTCGTTCACTCTGCTGTTCACAAACCGGGATTCTGATACTGAGAAGGTGCCACTCAGGACATGGGCCTTCTGATGTGGAGGCAGGTAAAATCACATGACTGGACCAGTAAGTCAAACAGCCCCTTTTCCTCACATGTGTGTCCCAATCTCCTTTCGTCCCTCCTCCATCCTCTGCTACTCTTCTGTTATGCTTCCATCATCCTCTCTTTTCCTCTTCTTTCCAAACCCACCTCTCCTTCTCAGTCCATCCCTCTCTCTCCTACAGTATCCCTCGCTCCATCCTTCTCTGCCCCTACCCACCCCCTCTCAGTCTACTTTCTCCCTCTCCCTCTCCTCCCCCCATCTATTCCCAGCCCTCGCTCTCTACCTCCATCCCTCTCGCGCTGCCTCCAGCAGACGGAAAAGCAGATTCACGGCCTCTGGCTCCTGGCCAGGTCCGCCAGCATAGCACCAGCCGTTCGGTAATCGATGAAAATTGGAGCCTGCCGGCCGCTGTCGCCACGACGACGCACAACAGCGGTCGAGAGGGCATGACGGCGCCCCACACATCAGCCACAAAATTAGTAAACGGCCAAATTAGCGAAGTGGCTCAGAACTTAAAAATCTGACAGGGGGCCATGAAAGAATCTGATATCCTGAATTCCAGAGCCCCTCCCCCCCACGGAGAGCCAGGCTGTGTGAACTGGGACCCCTGACTGCATAATTATCTGTGGGATTTGTCAGCACAGGTGGAATTTAACGTATCTCCAGGGTGCAAAGCTAAGTTGTTTCCCTTCAGTGCGTGATGATCGGTGTCACGCATTTCTGTCTGTTCCCTTCGCATTTGAAGGTGAAACCTCTGGTTCCCTTTAATGGTAACGCTGCTTCCCCATCGGGGACACCATCGCCATGTTGGGGCGGAAACTCGAATATAAGGCGGGATGCACACCCTTGGAGTCAGCTGTTCCAGCACACACACACACACACACACACACACACTGCCTAATCCTTGCCCGATCACCTCTGCGCTTACAGTCACCAGCTTCCATCATGCGTCCCCCATGAGGATGTGGTTGTGTGACCCGGGGTAATGACTTGCATTTCTGCAAGCGCTGAGTGTAAGAGAAGCTTTCTTTAAATGGGCTTGACGGCATGCAGCTGCAATGTGGCAGGCCAGTGATATTAGGACACTGGGAAAAGACCGACGGGGGAGACATTCTCTCCGATAATACGAGGAGGCTGTATTCTCAGGCTAACACCTGCTAATTCCCCAGCTAACACCCTGAGTTCAGTAGGTGTGTGTGTGATAGCATTTGTGTACTGTTCTCATCTAAAACTTTGAGTTTCCTGTTTACCTGGCAAGTGCTGTCGGCATGTGCAATCTGTGGCACCCTCCATCAGCATGAGGATTATGGGAGGAGAACATAAGCAATAAATATTAGCATGGCTTCTAGTCTGCTTCCCTCATCCACATTTAAACAAAAAGGTCAACCAGAGGCTAGCAGAGAAGAGCCAGGCCTAGCAGACCTGTTGAGGGGCCTGCCGCAAGGGGAACAACTAGGTCTGTGTCAATCCCACAATGCAATGCACCCATGTTTGGAGTACCTACATCGAAGATAGACCTGATCTGGATAACTTCTGGGTTATGTAACTTCCAGTAGCCAAGAAGGGACAGTTTGGGTCCATGATAGTGTCAGGAACATTACTGGCTTTATGTACATCATATCCAGGGGGGCATGAAATCCCATTGCGATTGTACGGTGCATGAACAATAATCACCAGGGCTTTAGATGTGGAGTGTAAACATTTGTCCAGGCCCTGGTTTTTCGGTACTATATGAAAATTTGCGTACGCCCACAGTTTGATAAGCAAATTAGTAGTACGCCTAAAATATTAATGAGACGTGTACTGTGATGCCCGTAAATTAGTAACCTGTATAAATTTGGCATACTTATGTTTGATAAATGCGTTGGACTTATCGCTTATCGATATTAAAGCAGTAGCACACGACACGCTCCGTTGACCGAATTTATTAAACATAAGGATACACTGAATTTGTACAGATTACTAGTTTTTGGGTGTCATAATATGCCTCTCATTAATATTTTAGGTATACTACTAATATGCTTAGCAAATTGTGGGCCTAATTAAATGTCCGTATAGTACCAACAAGCTGATGTCCGGACAAATGTTTTGCCTGTTAAGTCCTAGTGATTATTACACACGTGCCATACAATCGCGATTATATCATGATGTGATATCATCCAGTCCTAATCATATCCGTCACACACACAGGTAACCTCGGCCCTGTCTGTAAATACTGTACGTCCCTGAAGAGGCTTAACGCCGTTCTTCATCATCCATCTAACCCCACAGCCAGCACCCTTAGCCCCTTTGGAATCTTTGGGGGTGCGAGGAAGCCCCACATTAGCCATGCTGGGAGCTCTGGGATTAAGTGGGGCTTCGGCTTTCTATCTGAAATATGTTCAGTTTCTTCTGCTGATCAAACGACCAATAAACCAGGTGCCTGAAGTGATAATGAAAGGGGGGCCAGGGGGTTTCTAGGCTGTGGATTCTGATCCATGGGGACCCTGAGCAGAGCCCCGAACAGCACCAGCCGCGGTCAGTATGTCCCCGCCAGCTTCCTGCTCTCCCACTGGTGTTACTAAATCACAAAGTCCTGAACTTTGACCTCAATCGCAGCAAAGCTTCAACAGAAAGCAGCTCTGACCCAAAGCGGACTGAAGTTTCACGTCATGCCCAGTCCTGCTACTGGCGCCGTCCACAGCCAGCAGTCAGTAAACTTCTACCACGTTCCCATTCCTCCTCTCGCCTTGTTTTGGTGCATATACAAGCCCTAAGTCAACCTCCGGAAACAGAAAGGAAGGTCTGATAGAGTCGGGACAAAAGTCCCGTCAGGAATTATGAACAAACTTTGTAAAATTGGAAACACAGGTGACATCAGTGGCTCGTTTATAGGTGGCGTGTAACGTGTGGGTCCTCAAGCTGGAAGATGACCAAAAGTCGCCCTGCTCACTGTGCAGAATTATTTTTAGAGAGCGCCCTGGAGAACCTCCAGCACCAGGGTAGGACATCTCCTCTGGAGCCCGGGCCAGAGGAGCTTCAGTGCAGCCCGGCCCCCAGGGTGCGGCTGAGTCACGGGCCTCTCGGGATCCCGAGTGAGTGAAGGAAAGTGGGAATGGTTCAGATCCTGTTATGGCACCAGAAGCTTCTGAAGAACAAGGTCCTGCTTCATGAAACTGCATTTTGGGTGTGTGTGTGTGTGTGTGTATGTGACACACAGCCCCATGGACAAGGTGAGCCTGTCACTGACATGTAAATGCTTTGAATTCTGGGAAACCTGCCATTTAACCCCTCACCTGACAAACCGATTTATTCAGCTGCAACACTGGGTGTATGAACAGAACCGAAATCCCCTCCATGGCATCTGACCTTTGCGCCCACCCATAATGCATTGCAAGGAATCAGCCACTGTGTTGAGGCACACCACACTGCCAGTATGAGCAGGCATTCATGAGGTCTTCTTGAATCCAGGGAACACTTCCTGCCTGCAGGACTCTGGCCCCGGTTTTAGTGAACTTCACATATTTCAAAATAACAGCGCGACAGGTCATATTTCAAAATAACAGCGCAACATTAAGGAGGCATATATTAAAGACATCTATCCAGAGGTCCCCACGGAGCCATGCGTCCCACAAGCTCTAATTACGGCATCAGAAAGCAGGGCACACAAAGGCCCCGCCCATTCCTCCGCGGCGATGCGAGCGAGGTGTCCGTGTGTCAGGATGGAGGGTGACGCAGCACTGTTTTCACATTAGGAATGCAGAGGGCACTCCTCTGTGATGACAGCGTCTCGCACGTCTCGCAGCTGTGCACTTTCGCCTGGCCAGATGTTCAAGAGGGAAAGATCCAGATGATCTGTTCTCAGCTGAATAGAGGATGCTGCAAATGAAGCCTCTTAATGGATGCTGGGGGGCACTGCAGTGCAGGGGGGGGGGGAATCCACCTGGACCATCAGGGCTCATAATCCGTGTGTGTGTGTGTGTGTGTGTTTGTATTAGGGTTATATGAATTTGTAGGGACCAAATGTCCCCTACAATATAATAAAAACCTGTTTTATTTTATTTTATCTGTGAATACAATCAAAAAAGTAAAAATGCCACAAGTCTTGTGTTTTGTTTGGTTACTTATGGTTAAGGTTAGGGCTGGGTAGAGCTTAAGGTTGTCATGTTGTGATTAGAGTTTTCCCCGTAGAAATGAATGGAGAGTCCCCACAAAGACATACATTACAAACTTGTGTGTGTGTATGTTTTTCACCACATTGGTGTTAAACATGATAAATTAAACAACCTGTGTAGCTGAAGTCTACGTTCTTACATTTTACAAAGCTGTCCCTTCAACTTTAAACAGCCGCACAACCCGCTAAAGCTTCATTGAGTCTTAAACTACATATCCCATCATGCATCTATCATCCCGGCCAAACCAAACCTCCTTGGTATACAAACCAAATGTGACACCCTGCAAGCTGTCAACAAGCTCCAAAATGAGATAAGCCCAGCAGTGAGGTAGACCCACCCTTGAGAGTGAGATAAGGTTTCCAGCAAAGTCACACACACGGGGGGGGGGGAGGGGGGGGGGTACTCACTTTCAGGGAGTCGAAGCAGGCGATCACCCTCCCATTCTCCACCTGACAGCTCTTGGCAGGGTGCGCAAATTTACATTCGCTGTCAGGCCGGGAGCACGTGCCCCTCTGGAACTCTCGGCACACTTCCAACGTCAGCCACTTGGTGTCCCGCACGGGGGCCACGTTAACCGCCATGGCAATGGGGAGTTGAAATCCACGGGCCTCAGCTGCACGCTCGCCTGCCTCCGCTCACAGTTTCAGGACCAAAACTTTGAAAAATGGCACTCGGATTTAAAAAAAAAAAAGAAAAAGAAAAAAAAGAAAACAAAAATGCTTGTCCGGGTTTGGGAAAACGGCTCCGGAGGGGCAGAGGCCTCCTCAGGCAGAGAGAGAGTGTGGGATTGCTAAGCCTGGGACTCGCCTACGGGCAGTGTCCCATCCTCCAGCTTTGTCTGCTGGGCTACACGCGAAGGGGGTCTGGGCAGCCTCTCCTCAGCTGGACCGCTGCAGTGGCCTGATGGTGCCGCTCATTATTGACAGACGAGCTCGGGTGCTGGGGGGGGGGGAGCGTACGGTGCTGCCCTTTTAGTGGGCGGATATACTCCTCTATGTCCGTGTGCGGTGCCCCAGGCTGGCGGACAGGCGGGCGGGTGGTGGCTGTAGCGGCGGCAGCGGGGTTGGCAGGCGGGCAGGGGGCCAAGTGGGCTCGCGTGGGGGTGGCGGGCCGTCCTGGCGGTGGGGGTCGCAGCAAGCGGGGCGGTAAGCGAAAAGGCTGCCGTAGGCGCAGCTCCAAGCAGCAGCGGACGTCAGGAAAGGCACAACTTTAGTAGCAACCTGTAGAGGAGAGGGACAGTTAGCCTTCACCCCAACACAGCCTAACACAGAGAGACAGAGTCACCCCAACACAGCCTAACACAGAGAGACAGAGTCACCCCAACACAGCCTAACACAGAGAGAGTCACCCCAACACAGCCTAACACAGAGAGACAGAGTCACCCCAACACAGCCCGACACACAGAGAGTCACCCCAACACAGCCTAACAGAGAGAGAGAGAGTCACCCCAACACAGCCTAACACACAGTCACCCCAACACAGCCCGACACACACAATTACTCCAATACAGCCCGACACACACACAGTCGCTCCAACACAACCCAAACAACACACAGTCACCCCAACAAAGCCCAACATTCACACACAGTCACCCCAAGACCACCCAACACACACGCAGTCAACCCAACACAGTTCAAACACAATCACCCTAACACACACAGTCACCCCAACACATCCCACATGCACAGTCACCCCAACACAGCCCACACACACAGCGTCACCCTGCAGCACTGCTGACAGCAGAGCAGCGCGTCATCTTACAGCCACTGCCGTTTAGGTGGTGGGGGGGGCGGGGGGGGGATGCACGGCTGGACTGATCAGAGCAGGAACATTCATGAATGTCAGGTGGGGGGGGGGGTGACAGAGAGGGGCCTGCGTGAATGTTATTAATATGCAAGGGAGATGGAGAAATAGACAGCCAGAGAGAGAGAGAGGAGGGGGGGAAGGAGAAGTATAGAAGGAGGGCTAGGAAAGAGGGACAGAGGGAGTGTGAGGGACAGAAGGAGACAGAGAGAGGGACTGAGAAGGAGAAGACAGAGAAAGAGGGAGAGATGGACAGGCAAAGGGACAGAGAGAGAGACAGAGAGAGGGAGAGACGGTCAGCATGGTCTAGTCCATCCCCAAGTGCCAATATGTTAAAGCAGAGATCCCACTCTGAGCATCTTCCTGTGCCGGAATCTGGCAGCCTCTGCACATGTGGGTTTTGCCTCCGCCTGCCTGTCCCCGAGTGTTAAACAGGCAGCATGCTCAGGCAGAAGGGGGCCATGACAGCGATCTGCCCCCCCATAGCGATGCTCTCCCCCCTCTCAGCATGTTCACATCAGCGTTCGTTACCCTGCGGCTGAGCCTGAGCACCAAAGCACCTTTTCGGTGGCTGATCACGGTTCCAGGCCCTCAGCACACAGCAGCTCAGCACTTTCACCAAGGAAGAAAGAGAACAGCAAACCCCTCATCCACCGAATCAAGACGCAGAGGGATTCCAGACAGGGGCATGGAGACGGGAATGCCTCCCCAGCTGGGACTGAGCTCTGACATGATTGTCATACGGCACAGGGACTCCGCGTCATGTGATCAGGGACTGACCAGGACTCAGTGAGGATTGACATGAAGGACCTGCAACTCCACACGGAATCCAGAGGACCCCACGGACCCTGCGGCCCCCGCTGCCAGGAAACCGTCCTGTACACCAGAGCATCAATAACACGAAATGAATGAAAAACACCAGCATTTCATATAGCCCAAGGCATGCAGATCTTATTAAACCGCCAGACGGCTTCCTGAATGTTAATTATTTGCACTGGCCCCACACTCCACCAAATGCCCCGGAAACAGCGGCTGCAGCACAGCTTAGGCGGTGGGTGCCTCTGCTCCTTCGCCAAGGGGCGGGGCACAGCACCCAGTAACTCACGACACTCCAGACAAACTCACCAAACTGGGCCAGTGTCCCCACTCTGATATTAACATTCATATTAATGGTGAATGCATCTGTTCAGTATATTGTTCTGTGTAACAGGCATATAATGGACATACGGCAACAGTGATGCATTTTGGGTAGAAGGACAGAATTCGCTTTCGTTGGGTTGGGCTTGGAATGACCACAGCTGTGTAGCTATGACAACCATACCAGATGTTTGACACGTCTCCGAAGGTCACGTCAGAGTTTGAATAATGACACAGTTCAAAATGCTGCTTAAACCGCCCGACTAACTGTGAGATATGCAGGCCGGACTTGGTACCGCCCCCACCAGCACCTTTTAAAACTTCATCATTAACATCATCGATCAATTAAGACTTAATCAGTAAACCTCACAGAGTGGGGGAGCTTGGATATTAACACATCAACACATTCCAGAAACGAGTGAAAAATAACACCCACTGGTGTAAATCTGCAGGCTGTGCGGCCACGGCTGTCTGGTCCACCGGGTCAGAATAACAGTCCTTCTGCCCCAATGTGACCAGACCAGCATGTGACGGGATGAAGCGGGGAATCATAAAACTCACTGTCCTGTTTGCGGAGCTGTTACCAATCTTGTCTCAGGGTCAATTGGGAGGGGCAAATTTCAACATTCAAATCTCACATTTGCTCACATCTACTGTCTCACAGGCCACATCGAGTAGGAAGGGGTGAGACACATGCCATCATCCTGGTAGTGGTGACACGCGCTGGTGAACGCGTGGCCGGTGGTGGCTTCTCTAGCATCATATGAAGATGGGCGGAGCTAAAAGTGCCGCGAACTCTCCATATGCGCTCAGACCTGCCGTCTCTTGCTGGCGAGGTGGTTCCCCTTCCCTGTGTCTAAAAGACTTCACTCTGGCTCTCAGATTGCTGGGCTGCACATTGTGATCCTTCTGCAGGGTATCAGTTAGGCGCTTCATGCCCACCTGCAGACCTCCCGCCCCGTGTCCCGCCCCGAGCTGAGTCGATCCACCTGAGGAGGAGCCTCTGATAAAGGCCTCGGACAGCGACTAACGCTCTGGCGTGTGTCTGCAGTCTGTTCTCCCGTCAGCCGTCCTTGTCTCTCACATCTTCTCCTGCCTGCACCACTCAGCTCACCGACACGTGCTCGCCCGCTACCCATCTCCTGGCACGTTGCACGGCACCGCGGGCCGCGGTCTCCATGGTAACAGGCGGCGCAACGTGTCGGAGTTCAGGCTCGCCATTCCGTTCCTGGGTAAGGGGCGGGGGGGTCCACATCCAGGGGCACCCTGCCTCTTTTAGCACTAGCCGCTCCTGGGCGCGTGCGCGTGTGTCTGTGTGTGCGCTCCCATTACTGACTCAAGCGTGGGGGTTTGCACTGACGAACCGCAAATTAAAAGTAGTTTCTTAAGAGGCAGCTAATTGAGTGAGGGGGTGTGAATGCTCAGCATGGCTCTCATTAGAATCACGATCTCGCTGGCACACATCCTGCCAGCCTGTTAATGCACACCC
>JAODJU010000036.1:926400-942330 GCA_026776725.1 Gnathonemus echidnorhynchus | reverse complement strand
TTAGTTAAGTTCTCCCCAAGCGAGCTTGATGGGCCGAATGGCCTCCTCTCGTTTGTATAGTTCTTATGTTCTTATGTCAGCGCTAACGCTCAGGTCATCCTCCAATTCAATTACCAAACAATTACCTGTTCTTTGGTGTCGTTAACAGTCAAAGCAATCTTCTTATTTATTCTCTATCGAAGTCTTCAGATTAAAGGAATGGTTTTGAATTTAACTCAGCTGCACTTTTGTTTGTTTCATTTTTCTACAATTAATTTAATTTAATTTCGACTGCTGGACATCCCTCCTGATGCAATACGCATGAAAAAGCCAATGGTTTTGTCTATCCAGAGCGGCTTGGCAAGGGTCCAGCTTTCCTGCTCTTTCAGGGCCCGGAGCATGCTGGGAGATTTGGGAATTAATCACACCTGGCATGGGCGTGTCTTAATGTTGTCTTTTGCGGTTTCCCAGGAAACCTAAAGCATTGTGGGTACCAAGATATGTGGAACGAGAAAGTGTGTATGTTATGCTATGATTTGGCCCAGATCTGAGCTCCTTTGGGGCTCACCACAGTGCCCAGTGCCTCTACATGATGGAGACTCATTACCAGTTCCCTATTGCAGGGATTTTATGAAGCAATTGCATTACTTATGGATGTTTCCAGCTATTTACAAAATGGGGACAAAGTTCCTGGATCTGAGGTGGAATTACAATGCATGACAGCACTGCAGAATCTGAGACCTCGTCTCCATTGAGACTCTGTCTGTAACAGCAACAGCAGAAGAATGATCTGCACCTGTCAGGACAGCCACGTAGCCCCAGACACTGAAAATCTAATTATTTGATAAAAGCAGTTTCTGAAATGCTTTGGTGAGTGGTGAATACTTAAAGTGATAAACACAGAGAGATTATTGTCACACATTTCTAATTTAAGGAGCTTCTTGTTGGCTTGAGCTCACAGACACACAGACTTATGTAATGTGTTCACTCACAAGCACACATGCATTCCACACAGCCACACATTCCACTACCTAAAGGTCGTGGGCAGGGCAACTTTCAGGAAATTTGGTGTAACAGCAGTAATCTTTCAATATGCACAGCTATTTCCTGCTTAGTGAGGAAGCTGTAGCCCACTTACTTTAGCCTTTCCTGTCAGGGATAGGAGACGTGGCTTTGGGATTTTCTTTATGCTTTACAAGAAAAATAACCCTCATCTCCATCTCAGTGCTCCGGAGAGCATCTCAATCTCAGTGCTCTTGAGAGACCATCTCTATCTCAGTGGTCCTCAGCCACCAGCTCAATCCCAGTGCTCCTCAGAGAACATCTCTATCTCAGTGGTCCTCAGCCACCATCTCAATCCCAGTGCTCCTCAGAGAACATCTCTATCTCAGTGGTCCTCAGCCACCAGCTCAATCCCAGTGCTCCTCAGAGAACATCTCTATCTCAGTGGTCCTCAGCCACCATCTCAATCCCAGTGCTCCTCAGAGAACATCTCCATCTCAGGGCTCTTCACCCACCATCTCTATCTGATAGCTCCTCATCCACCATCTCAATCCCAGTGCCCCTCAGCCACCATCTTGATCTCAGTGCACTTCACCCACCATCTCAATCCCAGGGCTCTACACCGACCATCTTGATCTCAGTGCTCCTCAACCACTATATCAATGTCAGTGCTCCCCAGAGACCATCTCAATGTCAGTGCCCCTCAGAGACCTTCTCTATCTCAGTACTCCTCAACCACCATCACTATCTCAGTGCTGCTCTAACACTATCTCTATCTCAATGCTGCTCACCTACAATCTCCATCCCAGTGCTCCTCAACCACCATCTCAATCTCAGTGCTCCCCAGAGACCATCTCAATGTCAGTGCCCCTCAGAGACTATCTCAATGTCAGTACCCCTCAGAGACCTTCTCTATCTCAGTACTCCTCAACCACCATCACTATCTCAGTGCTGCTCACCTACCATCTCCATCCCAGTGCTCCTCAACCACCATCTCAATCTCAGTGCTTCTCCGAGACCATCTCCATGTCAGTGCTCCTCACCCACTATCTCAATCTCAGTACTCCTCAGAGACCATCTCTATCTCAGTGCTCCTCAGCCACCATCTGGCAGCATCTCCATCCCAGTGCTCCTCAACAGAGAGACACAAACACGCCATACCGGGAAATGATTAAGCCCAGCGCCTCCAGGGCCGTATCTGATCTCCTATCCCTTTTGTCTTGATTTGAAGCAGCCCATTAAAGTCATTGCTCTCATTAAAAGTTAATACGACACAACAAACACAGCAGCAAGATCCTGGCAGCTATCCTGGGTCTGACTGGATCTTTGCTGTTGTTCTCGGGCTGCCAGGACAAACATCACCAAACCACACGAAGTGATGCCAACAGGCAGAATTTATTACGGCAGAAGGTCACATGTGGAGTATACACTTAAGAAAAGGAGCAGAAGGATGGACAGCTGCGCTTTAAGTGTGACTGAGGAGTGAGCGGAGTGACTTCACCCCTATGGTTGGCCAACGACTTTTGTTCGATTTGGTGCTGATTCATGACTGGTGCTTTCCTGCCACCAGGCATCAGTGGCTCTCTTCCTCAGATCGGCCTCACTGCCTTTCGCAGCCTCTAAACGTAGCTCCGGGCAAACCAGAAATCTCGTGGTGAGGGATTCATAACGGCAGCTGGTCCTGTGTAAGTTAAACACATGTGATCTGTTAACCAACAACCCCCCCCCCCCCCAAAACATGCACATTCTGCAGGCTGCAGGGACCCCCGTCTGCCATTATCTCGCACTGCATGAGTCCACAGCTTCACTGCAGATATACCATCACACTGCCTGTCTCACTCTACGGCTGGGATTCCTGGGGTAGGGGGGAGCAATTGTATGTTATGATCTTCCAAAGTGTGAAAATATGAAGAATCGATGTCCCACAACTTTCTATATTCCCTTGAGGTAAAAGACATTCGATCAGAAACAGACTTAAATCTGATGATACAAAGTTACAAAGCCCCCCGTCCCTTAAATCTATAAGTGCAGCTGCTGCCAGACATTTCTGTAGAAGAGGAGTCCTATAAACAAAACTCATCCCTTCCAAATTCCATCACCCCCATTTTTCTTTGGTTAATTAAATTTGTGCCTCCATATGATTTATTGGGTCCTTCATAGTGTTTTGGTCCTATACGCTGAAACAGGCAGTGGTCTGACAAGAGGAGGAACTCAATTGAACTCTAAATCCAGCGACATTCCTTCTCTGAAAGCCTGAAACCCAAATGTAAGAAAGCTTTGAGGACAGCAGGAGTGACTTCCGGGCCTACAAGTTCTCCTTAAGCCAGCGGATGTAGTTCCACACCATGCGCCGTCCTATCTGGAAGTCGGTGGGCCAGACGGTGAACATGAAGGCACCGTGGAAACCCGAGGTGTAGTGCTGGTGCGTGACGTCCACCCCGGCCTGCCGCAACCGTGTGACGTACATGACGCCGTCGTCCCGCAGGACGTCATACTCGGAGGTCAGTACGTAGGCCTTGGGCAGTGCCCGCAGGGCCGTGTCGGGCACCAGAAGGGGCGACGCCCGCGGGTCGGTGACGGCGGCCCCCATGTAGGATGGCCCCCTGTTTGCCAGCGGCGGGGCACTGTAGTTGTACGGCCCATGGAAGCTTTCCGGCAGTAAGACGGTCCAGTTAACGTACTTGAGCATCCGGCCAGACTGCAGGCTGTTGTGCGAGTTTGCCAGCATGGCGTGCAGCAGGGTACGGTCGCTGGTGAAGTATTCGCTCCAGAAACGCACCATTAGCTTCTTGGGCAGAATGGGCATGTGCTCATTCTGCTGGTAGGAGGGTGTGTTGAGGTCCAGCGCCTGCATCACAGGGTAGAGCAGGGCCTGCGCCTTCAGCTGCACCGACTGCTCTGCATCCTGCTGCAGCTGCAACCGCATACACATGCATACACGTACACAAATGCCATCAGTGTGAACTTCCTGCCAGAACAGGAAGTGGCTGAAGAGGAGGATGAAGAGGGCAGAGGAGGCGGAATATGAGCAAAGAGAACGACTTGAAAGTGGATGGAAGCGGCAGTACCTGCTGTGCGATGGCCGCAGCCAAGTTCCCGCCAGCGCTGTCCCCTGACACGGCCACGCGCCTCGCGTCTACCCTGTAGCGGGCCAAGACGGGTCCCTGGAAGAAGTGCTTCACCCCCCGGTACACATCCAGGAAGGCGATGGGAAAATGGTGTGGGGGGGCCAGTCGATACCTGCAGGGGGGGGTGGGGGGGGAATGACGACACTGATTTTAGCACATGACAGTAAGTGAAGGGGAGTGCCCTCCAAGGGTCAAACAGAATAACTGCACTGACACTGAAAGGACTTCCGAGCTTTTTGACTGTTCATTAGTGTTTTCTTCAAAACTCAGCACAGATGAACTATGATATTTTGTCACAAGATAAAACAGAGCCTAAGAGACCCAAATTCAGTCATAACTCAGTTTTAATAAAATGCGTTTTGCATTTGTAAGCCAGAGATTAGGACACTGTGCCTGTCATCAGAATGTCACTAGCTGAAATATCAACGTCAGCAAAGCGAGTTCTGCACTGGGCCCTTGAGGGAGCTACTGGCTGACCCTGTTTTCTCCAAACAATGTAAACGATCCATTCCTTTGTCATGCATGCTGCGGACTAAACACACACCGAACATAGGCTAAAGCACTAAGCTGGACCACAGCAGACTCCTGTATGTCAGATCTGCCCTCAAACGGTGTGTCATTAATGCCGAAGATCTCTGCCACACAGAATTCACTTGTTACAATTTGTTTACTTAGCAGACGCTTCTATGCAAAGCGACGTACCGAGCAGGGTCAGCCAGACACTGAGCAACTGGGCGTTAATTAAAGGTCTTGCTCAGGAGCCCAACAGTGAAATCACTATGCCAACCCTGGGATTTGAACAGGCAACATCCTGACAATGGGCATGACATCCTAACCCACTGAGTCTAACACCACCCTCCTGACATGTGGGCCCCCTGTGCACTGCAGGGCTTTACCGAAAGTCAGCAGCTGTTCCGAAAACATTAAGCAAGAACCACAAGTATTCAAAGCAGAAGAGTGTGGACGGGTCGCTCCCTCCCCCTCCCCCGGTGTCCTCCGCAGTGGAAACACACAGGACCCGTTTGGCTGGCTGTCCAACTCAAAGCCAGCATCATTAGCATGAGCAGGGCAGCCAGCTGGAAGCCATGCACAAAGAGAAAGGCTCTGTAATGAAAGCCAGCCGAGACCATCTCTGTGCTGAGATATACAGCGTGGGAGGGGGGCGCTGTGGCGACAGCGGCAGGGGGGTTCCCTCAGAGCCAGGATACCATCACTGCTGCAGCTTCTCGCGTTCAGCCTAGTCGACCCCCTGTTTTAGAACCAAACTAAACACACCTTTATGCTTTTGGCTCCACATGAATTACGCCTCACAGCGTTTAGCCGATCAGAGCATTTTCGAGGTGAAAGACTGCGAGGAAACTTACTCCACGGATACCACAACAGCGTTGAGCTCCTGGACCGTCTGCCTCGAGAGAAGATCATAGGGTCCCATCCCTGCAGAAGGGGACAGAGCAGTGACCAAACACATACTCAGTCTGTCCTGCTCACTGTGTCACACATACACACACACAAGCTTCGCATTAACTCTCACTTTCAAACAATTCCCAACTGACCTTGAAGCATTTCATTTTTAAAAGGATGTTTTCAATAGAACAGCTCTTGATTAAACAGTAAGTCCCCTAGTGAGAACATTTTATGAGAATATATCTCCACAGAGGGACAGATTGACAGACACGCACATGTACACAAATGATCTCTCATTAAGGAAAAATGCCCCCCTCCATTCCTCCACACAGTAGCAAGGTAGAGGGGGTACTCACTGGCACTACCCAGACACCAGCCTCCCCCATGCAAGTAGATGACTGCTCTCCTCAGCTCTCCATCGCCGCCCTGCTGGCTCGGCTCATATACAATCACCTGCACCCCGTCAAATACCTCCTCTGTAACACGTACATGCTTGTCGGACACAGGTACTGTCCGTTCCAGCACAGTAATGAGCATCATCACCCACATATAGTCTTTCAAACCTAGAAGATCACTGAATTCTGCCTGGACAGAGAAAAATAGGACAAGAGGAAAAAATGAGTATATGATCTCAGCTATACAGCTATGTGGCATCTACATGGCAGAGGTACAGAAGATGCATCATGAATTCTGATCTGACACCGAAGTAAAACCTATAGCACGACGACAGATGCAGGACGTTTCACAAATTTCTCTGCTTGCATAGATGAAAATGCATGAGATGAAACATGTCACCCAGACCTCGTCGGAGTGACAGAAAAATTATGGGAAGAAGTGGCGTTCTTTTGTACTATGTGTGTGTGTGTAATCACATTCATTGTGAAAAAAATAATTCCTCCAGAGTTGGCGTGTTCATACTTAATGCGGGTTTTAATAACTAACGTTTCTCTATTTATAAGAAAGTTGAAGTGTATTAGTCCACATAAAACACAATGGGAGCTTTTCTTTTTAAATGGACAATTGAATAGTTGCATGTTTTTCTTAATTCGAGTAAAAGCTATTGAACTAGTTAATTACTTTATACCTTTAATTGTTCATACAAGCTTTTTGTACCCTAATTCTGATTTTCTCTTTATTTAATCGGCTACATGCTTATTTATTGATTGCACATTTTTGTTTCTACTTCTATCTGTAATTCATAATTGTTCTTTTGTACGTTTATCTTCATTGCAATTTCACTGTATGCTTCTTGTACTCGGGGAATGAAAGGATACAAAGTCTTAACGTGGTCTGCTGTTCTAAAAATAAAGCGTCGGTTTCCCTAATAGCGTCTATTAATAGGTTACAGTGTTCGGATTAAGATCTGACATAATCTGATGTTGCCGTCACAGAAATGTGTCCGCGCCGGTGTTGCACCTCTGCAACTGCTTATCATTCACATTAAATGTGAAAACAACATAACAACTCTAACCGCATTAAACATCTGCGTTTTAAAATTACATCAATTCAAAGTCATAGGGATTTGTCAACCCGATACACAAACGTGTACATTTACTGTATATCTGTAGACCTACCAGATGAATGAGGCTCCTGAAGAAACAATCTGTGATCGTCAGTTTCCATTTCTCTTCAATTTCATCCGGAATAGGTATGTAAACATAGTAGGCAGTTAACGCCCCAGCTAGTAAGAGTAAGAGTATATTTTTTGATCTCATTTTGCATATAAACACCGCAGCTCTATACGAAGGCAAAGAAGCGCTCTGTCAGCGCGACCTATTAACATTAAGTCACTTCAGTCTGCAAAGTGTAATCTGGTGTTAATTTTGGAGTGGAGCCAGTGAGATATGTCAGCACGTGTTAGTGTCATCTGATCGTAGTGAGAATCACCAGAGCTCTTCTAAGCCGGTGATCTGCGCTGAAGCTCTCGATCCGGACCGATCCGCGGAAGACGCTGCGTCCGAAGGAGCGACTTTTTCCGCAGTTTAGGATCATTCCCGTCCGACGCTGCTCCGCTCCGTTCTGCCTTCAAATGGAGTGAAGCCCGCCTTCTGATATCTCATCCTTTTCACAGGTAGTACGGGATTTTTTTTAAATTTAGTAACACTGGCGTTAACTCTGCAGGTTTGGGTACAAACAGGATACCACGGCACCGACAATATACCGGCCCTTCGAGATCACACCTGCCAAAAATACCACGCAGACATTGGCTTTCAAAGCAGCCTCTCAAGGGGGCTGCATTGTTTCGTTGCAGTGAACTCTATATCTGTTTTTGAGTGTTATTTATGAGTGTAATTTAATCGAAAGGGACATTTTAAAAATATCACCCCAGGCTGGTTCAACCGTAAACAATCACGTTCGGCAGATTTCTTTACATTTACGTTTCCCATTACACAAATATTCAGCTTCTCCTTTCTCTGTCACAGACGCATACAAACTTACTGTCACTCCCCCCTTACTGCCAAACGGTACAATTCCGGTAGAAAAACGAACCATCAAAGCCTAATTCTGTGTTAACAAGAATGATTAAATAAACACGCGTAGACACACTTAACCTGCGCTTGATGTCTGGTGTAGTGAACCCCCTCCCCCTCCCCCATGCGTTCAGGTCCCGATAAAAGACTAAATGTAAGGGATGTGCTGAAGACTCGCATAAGCCAATCCCCATCCATTGGGTGGTAAATCCTTATTGGGAAGTTTGCTTGTTCTGTTGCTCTGTTCTGTAGTAGCAGCTGAGGCAACACATACGGGTAAGAAAGTGGATCAGAGGTACAGGTATCGTGTCACGAGCTTTATAGCCGCATCTCCGGGACGCACATTGTTACCACACTTCTTCTTCCATCATACAGGGGCATGTACTTTCAAATGCATAGATGAGGAAGAAGGCTTTTTATGTCGTGAAGAATCAAGACAATTAAGGAGAATCATTCGGTAAGATGTGGACAGCCGGTAAAAACCTTGAGGACTATGCTGACTGAAATCACCTCTGGGCAGGGCAGGGCTGAAGGAGCCAAATTAGTGAAGTTATTTAAGTTATTTCGGTCTTTCTTAATCTCTCATACTGTGGGTTTCTTCCTTGATTCATGTATTCTTTTTGGTTTGTGAAACCAGGAGGGTTTGCCATTTTGTTTACATGTTTTTTTTTTCCTCTCAAATGAAAAACAGATGCAGATTCTGACTCCCTCAGACTGTGGCACCCTGTGACTCACACGCTGCGAGGGAAAAAACTGGAAAGATACGAGCAATCTATGCGACCACAGCTGTGGTCTGCGTTTGTGGTCACCAGGAAGTGCACGTACAGTGTTTATGAGATGAATAAGGGCCAATTATCATATTTACTCTGGGCACAGAAAACATTAACACATACTGCCATCAATCATTTACACACCATTTCCCAAACCAGAAGAGTTAAGGTGGTGCTGCCTGACCACATTTGCCCTCGCTGCACTCTGATCCAGATAGGCTAAGCCTAACGGAGCAGCGCTGTAACGCCTCTTGAAATGAATTCATGCTGTGATAACACAGGTAGGTAACAGATACAAAGGACAGCTTGGGTCCACTGTCAGTGGGATACCAAATACGCAACTGAACGTGTACAGGAGAGTTAAGACCAAATAGAGCATGGAACGGTTGGTGCAAACCTAACAATCCACCCTGCCGGTCACATGATCAGTCTGGATTTGCATTTCTATATCTGCATTTACACAGGTCGAATTTTGGATTCTACAGCAGGCAAGTTGTGCTTATTTTTTATTGGATTTACAATGTGCCCAATGACAAAAACCCAAAAACCGAAATCAACATGTAGTTACAACATTTGCCAAAAGATGGCACTGTAATACTATTTGAAAAATCGTACGCACGCTACTTTTATTGCCTTTTTCGTTTTTGCATGTTTTAATACGAACAATTTAGTTTTATTTTCTTATTTTTTCTGGAAAAAATATCAAATTACGTGTTTTAAAAGTTGGTAATTCTAAGGATTTCCATTAGTAGGCCTAAGTAAACTTAATTTAATGACAAAAAACTCTTAAACAGTAGGGCTAAAGAATGTTTTTCCTGTTAGGTAGAATATATAATTAATAGGTTGTATATACATATATAGTTAGATGTGTTTTTCTATATAAACACAAAAACCGTTTTTGCCGCTGCACTACACTTTGTAGAAAATTAATTTTTAATTAACTTAAAAATGCTAAATTACCCATCCATTCATATTCTATACCCGCATGTCCTATGCTGTGTCACGTGGGTCAGCAGCCTATCCCGGAAGCTACGACTGCAAAGTAAGGAAGAACCCAAGAAGCAGGTTATAGCAACCTATAGCAAAACGCTTCATGAAATATGTGTGTGTGTGTGTATATATATATATATATCTGTGTGTGTGTGTATATATATATATATATATCTCTGTGTGTGTGTGTGTGTGAGAGAGAGAGAGATGTCGTACACATTCATACGCGAGTTAACGAGCTTACTGAGGTACTTGTACAGTTGGGTTAAGGGATTAATACATTCATTGATTAATTGCATATTCGAACTGCGTGATTCACTAGTTGATTAATTTGCATTGGTATGTCTTACTTATGGAGACTGAGGACAGACTGTACAGAATATCAGTGCTGCCTGATGTGTGTAGGAATGTAAGTGGGCAAAGTTGACAAGCTGATTCATGTTTGTTTCAGTCTGATCTGCCAAAACTGTCTGGGACCTGTTTGCCAGTTTTCTTATGTTGAGCGCAGAACAAGAAATGGGAACCTGATTAGTCTGGGCCAGCAAGACAGGACTGGACAAAGTACAAATTCTCCAGGATATTAGGTGGGGCCATCATCATTCTGTCCAATAAACAAATTAGAGCTTATTAATAGAACACAGGCTTCTCAGAACTTCCTTAAAGAGTTCTGTACATGGGCTCTGCTGTGGTGCCCGTGTTCCCCAAATCAGCTCTCTTCAGGAGCTCTGCTCTGGTGCCCGTGTTCTCCATATCAGCTCTCTGTGAGGAGCCCTGCCGTGGAGCCTGTGTTCTCCACATCAGCTCTCTGTGAGGAGCTCTGCTGTGGTGCCTGTGTTCCCCAAATCAGCTCTCTTGAGGAGCTTTGTCGTGGAGCCCATGTTCTCCACATCAGTTCTCAGTGAGGAGCTCTGCTGTGGTGCCCGTGTTCCCCAAATCAGCTCTCTGTGAGGAGTTCTGCCGTGGAGCCTGTGTTCTCCATATCAGCTCTCTGTGAGGAGCTCTGCTGTGGTGCCTGTGTTCCCCAAATCAGCTCTCTTGAGGAGCTTTGTCATGGAGCCCATGTTCTCCACATCAGCTCTCTGTGAAGAGCTCTGCTGTGGAACCTATACATCACTGCTGTCGAGTCAGGCACGGACCGGGGAAACAGGCAAACGACATAAAAACTGGGGCAAAAATGGGTTTAATGGGCACACGGAGAGGCATACAGGACAGAATCACCACAAAAATACAATGATGGGACTAGGGAAACATACTCTGACGTGGACTTAAATACACAAGACTAATTAGAAATAACAAGAAACAGCTGGTAACATCGGGATATCACACGAGGTTAACGAGGGGGCGTGTTACACAGAAGGATTGTACAAGTAGGTCATGACAACTGCTTTATCTGTTCTCACTGAAGTTATTGGTATCAGGCTTATAAAGATAAGGATTTTGGGAAACAAGTCAAACAAACTATTGTACACCTATCATATTAATTATTCATCTATTTGGGGACTAAAATTATGTTCATACACAATGTAATTGATAAATTACCCTTTGTTTATTGAAAAATAGCAATAACATAAATGCAAATGAGTTCCTCTCATGACAGACAGAGGGCACTGTAGCTGTGCATTGCTGGTAGTGGAGATTCTCAGGCTGCAAGACAGATTTTCAAGAGGCGTCTCACACCACCTGGTACCTAATATACAGGCTTTACAGAACAGGCTTTTTTAATGTGATCCACTCAAATACGATGGAGATGAAATTGTCACCTGGTAAGACCAAAACAATACTTACCCTGTCCAGAGGATCTCAGGGCTCTGCAGGTCCTCCCCCACATGAACATGGACGCTCTCCCAAGGGGCCTCATGTGATTGGTCTGACAGGTTTGGGCCGAGCAGAGTTCAGCTTACGGGGGATGGACACAGCAGGGTCAACATACTGGATTGAAAATGGTAAAAAAAATTATGATTCTGGGAACCATGCTTGCCAATAAGTTATTCAATGACCAGAGAACGATCTGACAAACATTAGGGTTTCTATTAAAACAGATCAGTCATGTGTTGGGACCCTTTCATTAGCATTTTAGACTTGTGTTTCTACACCTTGCCTTAAAAATCGAAAGGCTGAGTTTCATTCAGTTTCATAGCGCCTTACACACCACTGCAGAGAATGCAGAGAACATTTTAAGGTAGCTGTCAAGATCAATAAAATAGCCAGATCACCCAAATCCCCCTCCTCCATCATATCCCGGTCCATGCTGGGAGCGTATATGGGAGAACACTAGTCTCTACAAATAAACAGTCTGTAATATCCCCCGTGGGGCCAGTATATGGCGGTAGAAAGGCAAGAAAAAAATGCAGCTTATATTTGCATGAAGTCAAGTCATTTAACAGGAGTTGACCCAAAGTGACATGGTAACATAGTCAAATATAAAATATATAAATTAAATAACATGAAAAAGTGCATACAACAAATAAGAAAATGAAAGGAAATGTAATAATATAAGCAACAGATTTAAAAGATGAGGGTAATTAAAATACATTAGGAGTTATTGAAATGAAATTTAAAGTAACTTAATAGCGGACTTGACAAATCCCTAGGAGAACCTCAAACTGAGCAGAGAGCAAGAGAGAGAAGGTGGGTCTTTAATTTAGATTTAAAGTCACCAACAGCAGAGCAGGACTTTATGGTGGACGGGAGACTATTCCAAAGTGTGGGGACAGCGACAGAGAACGCGTCACATAGCCTGTCCAAACCACCCTGAACCACCGATTCAGGGGGTAATTAAGCCCTCGTGGAACACCCTCTGTGCCCCTCAGCATATCAGACTGATTCATACAGCTCAAATAGCGAAGGGCCTGTGAGAAGGACTCCTTTATCTGGCAGGAGCAATGCTGGTCTGCATATCTCACCCGCGGTGTGACTTAATGAAAGAAAACGAACATCACAAGGGTGACAAGGTCAGAGCCAGATTAAAGCTGCAGCAGCTGTATCTTCCTCTGGGTGGCGCCGCTGTGACCACGATGGAGAAAAGCCTTTAGAATGGTGATGGGCTGAAGGGAAATAGCATCTCCAGGACATGAATACCGTGAACAATCTCAGATTTGTCTTCCCATATAAAGAATAAAAAAGCTTCCTGCAAACCAGAGCCAGTGTTAGAGGGAATTCGATCCCGGATTTTTCCGTCAGGTCTCTGCCAGTGACAGCACGACTGAATTCTCCCATAAGGCCACGCTGCTAAGACGACGTGTCCTACAGCTTTGGGATGTGGAATTTCATTTCGGCTTCCTTACTTTGCTGTTTTGTTGATTGAAACTGAAAACACCCGCGTACCTTCTCGCACACCCCCAACCACGACACCACTGGTTTCGTCATGACCGGAGCCACAGCCACAGTAGGGGAGACACACCTGGAAGACGCTGAATTTGCGTTAAATATGTTCCTTCCCTGCTTTCTCCTTCCCCAGTTTCCATGTTCCCTTCCCTTAATCCAATGTGAGCTAAGGTTGATCTGGTCGCACAGCATGAGGTTCAGCTGTGACGCTTCTGACACAGACTCTAAACGGAAAGCAATGTCTTCATTTCAGCCGTCTGACCTGACGCGGTTTAGTGTTTTCTCAACCATAACAATGGTCAGACCTTCCACCGTAGATCGACGTATTTCTTTGACAATAACGCCTGCCAGCCTTCTAGTCTGAAGATCCCCAAAGGAGGGAAGCGATGCCATTAAGCAACAAACCATTTTGGGTTTGTTTTCTCATCCTCTGGACAACGTTTGGAAAGAGATTTCATGCATGAATCAAATAATCTTTTAAACAACCAAAGACTTCTAAAGAAATGAGTGATTTATAACAGGTGTTCTTACAAAACTACAGATGTCGCGTTGTACAGAGCTGTTGAAGAGTGTGTGCAGAGAGCCATTATTTTAATGATTCTAGGCTGGAGCAATTAAAACCTTCAACTGCATCCAGCCTGGCGCTTAGTGCACCGCAGACTAGAATTTTTTGTGTAATTATTCATCCTCAGCTACAGACCTCAGAGTCGTTGCGCTACAGAGAAAAGGATTTCATGTTTCTTGCATAATTATAGTGGTCTCTAAAGCAAACATTCTCAGGACTCACCCGGTGACAATAACTGTATTTATAATCTATCAAGAAACACGGGCACTTACCCCAACTTCCAGTTGAAGGAGAGCCATGGAACAAAAGCCCAGTTCTTAGTTCTGCAGAACGCATTAACCAGGAGACGTGCAGAAATGTCTTTAAAAAGCAAGCAGCCAGTAGACCAATACAGGAGTTATGCTCCAGACCTAGTGGCGGGTCAGAAACCCAAATAAAATCAGCACCGAACTTCCCATTCATCACCATCAATATACAGCAGCCATGTAGGAGAGAAAATTGGATTCTGCACTTACAATCAGTCACAATTACACCGAGCGTCAGAGAAGACATTGTTGGTAAAAGATATTTAAAATTTTTTTTAGCAAATGGTTTTATCCAATGCTACGTACTTGTTTGAGAAAGTAGGGTTAATCAGCTCCTGGTTAAGTGCCTTGCTCCAGGGTCCACACACAACCCAGTCTACAGGTCATCAGCCAGGAAGAATCACCCCTTTCAGCCAAGTCCACATGTCACACACTGGAAGCCCCTAAACAGGCCAAGGAAAATCCCAGTGGACATTTCATTATTATTATAAACATGCTTCGTGAAAAATGCTGACCCAGCTCAATGGGTTACTTTTTAAACATCTGGACCCCTGATTTAAGTCTCCTACGGTTTACTGCTCCTGCTACGACTGACCTTTTGGTCAAACCCAGGTCTTTAACAGGTCTTGTGTCATTAACTGCCCACTTATTCTGCAATTGAAGTTAGAAATATAGCAGCTTCTAACATCCAATATTAATTTGCAGGGCCGTTAGGGGGTCGTGAGAACGGAAATAACCGTCCTCATGGTTTACAAGCTCAGGACTCCGCAGCTAAGTCTCAACTCACCGGAACGTCAGTGTTAATGCACAGATGCGCTAATTTACATGCCCCACAGGCAGAGAAAGTGACATTCAGCATTTATGCCACTGATCATTTTCCAGGAGCATCCTGCTGATTCCGTTCCCCTCCAAAAAACCCTCAGAGCTCAGCTCCCTACAGGTGAAAATCCGGCGTACAGCAGAATTAATAAAAATTAAAGACTCTCTTTGCACATACAGTTCGAACAGAGAGACTGAGAGGAGATCAAAGTGAGAAGATTCTTCCCGTGGGTCAGCTGAGCAGAACCTGATCTAATTATGACTCACAACTTCCACAATCAATAAAATGGGGAACAGAATAAAACAGTCCAAGACTTGCAGGTTTTTTTATATAAATGCTACAGATTCCAGCAGTGTGTGAGTGCTCTCAAAGCTCTGCCGTATTTATAAAACCCATGTACACTACGGCTTGCAGGAGCTGGGAGACGAGGTTATGTTTGAAGAAGCATGTCATCCCCACAAGAAACATGCTGAAATATGAAAATGTACATAAAGGAGGCCGGAGGGACACACATGTTCACACAGGCCCACTGCGCATAATTCCAGGGCCCAGAATTCACTCCAACCGGGCCCCCATGACAGGTAACCCACCCAACAACTCCCCCCCCCCACCCCCTCAAGTTCCCTAGATGTTTCCCCCAGACAGCGGGGCTGCACACACACACTGGTGTTCCACACTGTTGTTCCACACTGTTGTTCCACACTGGCACACTGCTGCATGACACAAACCTGTTTAACACCATGACAACATCCTGTTTTGCTAGGCTTGTAAAATGAGTTTTGCTGTAAGAAATGAGCATGAAATGGTAAAATGTTAGGTAATCTGAGGTTTTGGACAATCTAACGCCTCAGCTCCACAGACAAAGCTTGGAAGACCGACTTTAAGATTATTTAGGATCAAAACCAAGATTGGTTGAATTGCATACAGTTACACTATGTCACTGCATTTATCTCTGTATTTAAACACACTATCACTGCACACAGCTGTACTTGCACACTGTTGCTCCATGTTCACATGTACATAGGGTGAGCAGATAATCCATGTCAGGGAGGACACTTTGAGCTACTTCGGGTTTTACAAACTACTTTCAAATTGAAATAGTTCAGCTCTTCTTGTGCTTTGACTGGTTTGTTTCCTTGACTGAAAGACTCATCCAGCTGTTTCACATTAGC
>JAODJU010000036.1:915774-926300 GCA_026776725.1 Gnathonemus echidnorhynchus | reverse complement strand
CGCGTCGGGTCCTGATCACACTGTCGGGGCTTATTTCTGCGATAACTACCGGCTGCCTGTACATTATCCCTTACTTACGCTAACCTGATCTTCTTGTTTCTGTCCTTCCAACCAGATCGCAATTAAAGCTTTCTGTAACTTCATTTGTCCATGCATCCATTATTATCAATATATTTTTTTTTTCGTCTTTGACGTGATAGGTCAACTGGAGAAAAGCCCAGTATTAGAAGCTGAAAGGAGTCATATCGCCACATATTGTAGCAGACTGAAACATACTTCTGACAATAAACCGATTCCCCTCCATGCATGGGACTAGGACCGATTAAATGGTCTGATTAAATGGCACAGTCGAGCTATAACCATAGCTCCACTTAGCTGTGCATGTAAACGTGCTGTGTTTACACTGTCACTGCACACAGCTGTGTTTACACGATCACTGTACACAGCTGTGCTTACAGTACGTCATTGCATTTATCTATCTGTATTTACACTGTCACTGCATTTATCTGTAGGTATTTACACTCTATCACTGCGCACGGATGTGATGACACTCTGTCACTGCACACATTTCTGTTTACACTGTCACTGCACGTTGCTGTGTTTACACTGTCACTGCATACGGCCGTGTTTACACTGTCACTGCAAGCCTCTGCTGGGTTCTCTGGCCTTGATGTTGTCCTACTCTGACCCTGACATCTGCCAGGTGAAGGGCAGTGTTTGGGGTTTCGCCCCTTAAGAGGTTGTGGGTTCCAGGCAGAGATTCCCTTGGATTGGATCCCTAAATTGTTCCCATCTGTGCCAGAAGTAAAAATGTAAACACTGGAAATCCTGGTTCCCTGTAAGAGCCCCATACAAGTTATTTTATGGTCAGTATTAAAATACCACACGTGCCATTAATGTACAATTGTAACAATATTATCCAGTGCCTCTCAACAGTGACACAGCAGCTACAATTTTGAAACGAGCCAGATCAATCTAAGAAAGCAGACCGGAAGGTTCCGCAACGAGCTGCAAATGCGGATGGTACCATACAGAATAACATAGTGAGATACCAACTCAATAACCCCAAGCAGCATCAGACGGGTGGCTGAGACCCATTCTCTTAGCAATGCAGCGGTTAGCATTGGCTGCCACTAATTTGCGTGCCGTGTAACATGAACGGCATGTCATAAATCCCACAAACACACTCGACGGGGGCTCTCTCTGACTCGGGGGAGCTCCCCCGCGTTGGGGTAAGGGAAGGTATGCTGTGGTCCAAAACCACAAGCCCATGTTTAAATAAGCCTGCACTACTGAATAAGACCTGGAACACCAACAACAACAGGACCAAGAATGCATTACGATGGGGGATTTTGGAGATGGGGGAGTGTCATCTGTCTTATCAGAGTGCCTGATGCCTCTAGCCCTGCCCCCCCCCCCCCCCCCCCTGAAAATAAGCTACAGCCTCCAGCATCTCCAAGCTGGGTGTGCAAAGCACCACTGTAACTTGCTGTCCACATCCTGGAGGCAAAGCCCAGTGATGATTGGACCCATCTGGGGCTCGGCTTGATCCGGGATGCAGGGCCCGAGAATAAGCCTCAAGCTTCAGAAAAAAACTTGAAACGACCGTGAAAACAGCACGGCCGTCCAAATATATCCCATATGTCTTTCTCTGGATTTTCCTGGTTCCAGTTTTTTTTTTTGGTTTTTCCGTCGCATTTGGAGAGGCGCATGGCCTGCAGGAGCCACTCCGCAGCAAGAACTTCGCTTCGCTTGTAAAACATGACTCTTCCACCGCAGGAAAGCAGAATCTGCCAGAGAATTTGAGCGATTCCCGGCCTCTTAAATCGTGCTTTACAGTATCCTCCATTGTTCCTCCTTCTGCAGTGATGTCCCCATTAAGAGAGCGCGTGCCGTCAGAAGAGTGGTGCTCATGGAGATATGGCTCCCCAGGTCCTGTAGCCACCCTTAGAGAGTTGCGTGGATCCACAGTGAATGAAAGACCTATAAATGTCAATTACAACTGGCAGAACAGCTGGATGTTAGCAAGGCGTTAGTAGGCGTTAACAGTGTAACAGTGTGCTAAGCACTTATCTCAGACCACATAACCCGCTTGAAGGCAGCAGTCAGGTTTCCTGTACGTATCGTAAACTAAATGTTCCCGTATCTCACAGGAGAACCACTTTAAAATGAACGGAGCAAAAACGGGTTGAATGTTCGCCTCTGGAAAGGGCTGTGAAATCTGCCCATCAGCCGCATCTAAAAGCTGCATCTCTGCTCAGCATTTAGCCGTCCGCTAAGGCAACCCTAGTGCACGGCCGACAGGGCAATGCTCTGAAGGTGAGCCACAGTGTAGAGCATCCAGCTACCTGTGGATTCTAAAAGCCACAAGTAACGACACAGATCTGTTCTGACAGGAGCGAGGTCAACAGCCAAGGCAGCAGACAGCCCTGACGGAATGAAATTCTCATTCCCAAAGGCACCCCATCGAGGAAGCCTGATATACAGCAAAGCTGACAGGAAGATATTCCACCGATCCAGAGGAACGAGATACACATCAAAAGCTGACTGGAAAGTATCCCACCAATCAACAGGAGAGAAATATACAGCAAGGCTGACTAGAGTGTATCCCACCAATCAACAGGAGCGAGGAGCCTGATGATGTCACAAACTGAGGACACAGCTTCTCACTCCCGAGGCAGGTAACTGGAGACTTTTTTGAGCCTGATGATGTCACAAACTGAGGACACCTGACTGACCAACAGGTAGCACATCAGACCTCACTATGTCTGCCCATCTGTCAACACGCTGTTCTTCTGTGACGGACGTGTCCGATTCGGGACAAAAAGCAGCAGGCTGCCTTGTTTGGGTGGCATCAAATTCAACAGTCCTATTGTTACTACTAACGTAGCTGAAGTTTCTATCCAAATTGCTACAAGTTATGGAGAGTTCTACCGGAGGTTATAAAATGGTTCAAACGTGTGACTGCAGGACAACCCCATCACAAATAGAAAAGGCACCTAGAGACAGTAACTTCTTGACAGCTGTTGCTGCCCTTCAGACGAAAAGGCAGACATGTTTGTCCATAGCGGAGGCTCGGCTGACATGTTTGAGTTTCAAAAGCCCACTGAGTCTGTCTGTTCTGTCTTCTCTCCTCTCACTGGAATAAATGACAAAAGCTTCAGCCACTGCTACGATTCTCGCTTCTGCAGTAATTTCCTTGCAATTGCTTTCACATGCTACATTTTCCATCTGAAACTCTTGTTTTACAGAAGTTTTCCTTTCACTCATGTTGTGATTGTTCCAGCGTGCTTCTCATAATTTGCTATGATTGTGTTGCCTGGACTTCCTAGGACCTCCTTATCAGATTGTCACTGCATCAGCCCCCCCACCCTGGCCCCACTACACCATTTAACACCTAGTCAACATATACCAACCCCCCCCCCCAACAGCACTACACCATTTGACTTTCTTTTAGCGCACAAAGCAGCCCAGCCCATGAGTTGTTTACATCAGTGTCTAACCCCGTCAAATACCTGTGGACTGGCGTTGTGCGTACACATTTTTATACCACAGACAGGAACCCTGGAAACTTCCAGAAACTGCTGAACTGTAGCAGGGAGGGAATTTGAGCCCCCCCACACAGTGAGGCAGGGTGCCCTTCTACTGACAGCAGCCTATGAACGTCTGAGACAGGGAGGCAGAGGGGTCAGGTGTCAGGTCAAAATGTGCCATACTTCATGCTTACAACCTCCAGGTTACCACAGGAACATGTTGTTTATTTCTAAGCACTGCTACACTAACAGCCCTGATGGAATGACATTCATAAAACACTAAGGTGTTCTTTAAAAATACATATAAAAAAGAACTCAGGACCCCATTTAGTACAGGGCATGGCAGACCCTCTCAGTGGACAGTCGGATTTGGCCTTTTAATCCATCCTGTCTACCACTCCTTCTTCACGTTTGTTGCTTCCACCACCTTCCACTTGCTATTGTCTTCTAGGGCCTCATTATTGTTGGATGTCATTTCTACTTTAATTGTAAGTTTGATGTTCATCTTGATTTGTTTGATTTTGGGCTTCTCCATTTTTAAAACGCTACGAATCACACACTACGTCAACTCGGCAAGATGCTCGAAAGAACAATTTTGATCTTAGTCTTTATTTGTTTCGAGAAAGTTAAAAATTTTGAATTAAATCCTATATGGCGGCTGCAGCAATTAGGTGGGCAAGAAAATCCAAATTTGTCTCAGTGGGCCCTTCCTAGGGTGCTGCGCAAAATAACAATGGTTTTGCAAGGTCAAATCATTCCACAGGTATTAGACAAAATCCATTTTTGCTTATTGCAGCGCCCCCTAGTGATGGAATGACGCCACTTTTTTGTTGACCTTCCTCAAAATGTGGTCGCAAGTCCAGCTGCCAAATTTGGTTTTGTCACATCAAAGCTTTGCTGAGATATCGCCTCGCATTCTGTTTGATGGCTTTGTCATCAAATTCATTGGACTACAGCGGACATACCATTTCACTCAGCATAAAGATTTGAACAAGTTTTGGTCCAAGCAGGCAATGCCCACCAATTTGGTGGTGATTGGATCAACGACCTAAGACAAGTTTGCAGAAGTAGGTTTTCAGAAGAATTCAAAATGGCGGAAAATCCAATATGGCAAATTTAAGACCTATGGATGCAATCGAAGCTTGACGAAAGATGAAAAAGGTCAAAAGCTTGAAAATATAAATTAGTATGTAAAACAGTTAAGCATGTCTGAGGGTGGCTGCCCTTCATGGACAGCTTACTCTACAAAGAGCAAGCTGAGAGAGGCGTAAAAACAATTTCCCCACAGGGACAATAAAGTATCAATTATTATTATTTACAACCTCAAAATACCACTTATCATTTTCAGAATGTTGGTTCTCTGCTGCACTGATGTGACTTTGTAGTTCTGCTGTCAAAATGTGAGACTTTGCTTCTTTGATGACTTTCTGCTTGAATGCTGTCTCCCACTGCTCAAGCAATTTCGCAGATGTTTCAGCATTGAACAGCAAAACAAAGTCTTGATTAACCTAATGAAATTGCATACAGCAAAACACATAGCAATCATGATTTAATCACACTTAGTTGCTTAAACCTAGAAATAAATAGTAAAAGAATGTTTTTATTTACCAAACCTTTTATGTCTAAAAATCTTGGAAAGGTTTTGAAGATGTCGGTTGACCTTTCTGGGTTGTGAACAAGCTCTTGCCGATGCTTAAAGGTTTGCTTCATCATTCGCCTAACTTCAGCTTCATCAGCTGTGTGAAGAAGGAATGAAATGGTAATCACTCAATTTGTCAAGGGGTCTAACGTACTAATATTAGCATGAAACGATAACGTTATAAATCTCACTTATTGATGTAAAATGGCAATTAAATTGCTATTGTACTATTTTAATGATTGAAAATCGCTTTCAGTCGTTTATTCATTAAAATATATATTATTCTCACCTTAATTGATATGCCGTTAGCATAGTGTGCTCAGTAATTCAGTATGTCACGCATGCGCAGAGAAAAAAGGAACATATTCTTTATCGTTTCACAAGTTTTCAAAGTGTAGTTTATTTGTTTAATGGGTTCATATTCATCGGTTGAGTATATAGTAAAGATACTCGTTTCAGTAATAATGTGTAGGTTCTGTGTTTTGTTACAAATATACTTCTCCAAACAAAGAACTGACCTTGGACCCAGGAGTAAGATCCCAGAAGCTCATTTTCCTGTACTGGTCGCCTCAGGACCAAAATACTGACCAGCATCTTGTAAAGGCCCTTTCTATCAGATACCAATTATCCGATTCCAGGAGCACTGCAGAAAGTGGCTGTCTGGGATCATTTTTTACATAATTAGTGGGGTCCTATTTAAATAGAGAGCTCACTGGTGCAACTGCTGCAAGGTAGGAACACCAAGATGAGGTCACCTGGCATCATACGGAATTTGATTCTGGAAGAAAGGTAGACTAGTGATTGAGGACATGGACTTGTGACCTGATGATCCCTCTACCTGTATGTTTAACAACAATAATTACTGGCCTAGTTTAGTACCTTTTGCTGTGTCACAAATCAAGAAAAGCATGAATAATTGAACATCATTTGTGAGACGCTGTCAGAACCAAACCACAGTACGTCCTGCGAACTGGAAAGAGACAGTAGGCGATCATCCTGACCATCTGACTTTTTTTCGCATATTTCCATGCTTTCCCTGACTCAGAGCCCCCCTGCGACTCTGTGTGTGCTAACAGATTCCTCAAACACTGCCACAGAGCTGCGACTTTCAGCGTTCGGATCCCTGGACTCTGCAGGGTGGTGGTAGGGGGGATTGCGACACTACAGTACGGCTGTTTCACATGGTACATACATCTGAACAGAGATAAGCTCCTCCTTACTGCATTTCACAACGACAGTGAGCAGCGACCAACAGTAGCAGTTCTGGGGTAGAAGGAATGTGTGAAGTATTTCCAAGATATAGACAGAGTTGCAGCCACAAGTGAAATTCTCCTCCTAAATAAAATGCTGTGAAGAAATGAATTAGCTCTGAAAAAAAATCTGTTTTCCTGCCTTTTTTGAGAAATAAATCAATAGTTTAAAAGAGATTTGAGGAGATGCTATATGAGCCAATTAAGGCCTTACACCTGAGTTTCGTTGCACACACCTGTAACCTGCATTAAGGTATTGGGCTATTCTTGTATTTACTAGATTATACTGGTCACTGTGTTTTTAAGAAAATCAGAATTTATCTTTCTTCCTCAAGTCATTGGTCTAAGTTGAATATGAAGAAGCACCGAGGGACAAAATGCATTTCATACAGGTGTTTTTTGACTTCCAAGTGAACTATTCCCTCACACATATCTGGCTTCACGTAAACTGAATTGTTCCATTATTTCATTTCCCCAGACTGGACCATACTCTCTGTCGCTATCCAAAATATTTTGTATAAACGAAGTCGATATGATTTTGTGAGTCCACAAACACGCCTAATATCTTTTCGAGCTAAATAAACAGTTGCCAATGGTTTGTGAAGTCGTGTTAAATTGCGTGTGTGTAAATATTTTTGACTTACACAGCCTGAATGAATTACTGGCGCGCAGACAGTAAAAGCGGGGCCAAGGTTAACCCCCAGGTCCTAGATGCAGCTGTTACATAGTAACTGAGCACCTCAAAGCTCCCAGGTTCGCAGAAAACCAAAAAGGGACGATATATTGCAGTCTTACAAAACGATCTCCCTGCTTACATGATTCACTAACCTAGACTGAAGCCCATTTCCAACGTTTTAAAACCCTAAACAACAGAAGTGAGCCCAAAAGTCGGTCAATTGCCGATCTTCGGGTGGAATACAGAGCGCAGAGCTCACTGTAAAGCACCATAGTTAATTAGACTTGACTAACAAATGCCATGTGTGTCTGCTGTCAGCGCTGTTTTATCACAAATCACATACATGTCTAGTAAAGATGAAAGCAACTTCCTGAAGTGGAAAGCTATAACACCGTAGACAGAATTAGACTGCGCCAAAACCGCTGCAAACCTCAGTGGGCGCTTTCTTATTCATTATATAGACGGACCATTGTTAATTAAAAGCCGCTAATTTAAAGCTGCATCACTATGAAAAAAATACATAAAACAGTACGATTGATTACTACAACAAAAACGCATTTACAAATACAGAAATTATATTACTGGCTAACAACGAATTCGTATTATTCAGAAAACTATTGTTCGGGAAAACAAAATATGATGGATTCGACAACAGTTATAAGGATTTAGCGCGTTCCTTTAGTTATTAAAGTACGCAAATATGGTTAAACTTCTAGCGAACAGCCGAGGAGGCTCTTATACCATTAACGTTCGTGGGACTCGATGGAAAAAGATGAAGCGTCGGGGGGTGGATGGGGGTTTGTTGGAGCGCCCAGCCAGCAGCGCCCCACGCCACTCACCCCGCGGAGTTCACACTTGTCTGCACTTGCGATACAGGGGAGCGATTCGGATCACACTTCGTTACCCGAGCTATCGTATGATACTGCCTGAATACGGCTTTTTAAAAATACGATTTACATATTAAGTGGAGTATGCAATCATTATTTATGTTCTTTTGCAAACTGTGGACCTGATGCGCCTGTCTACAGGATGAGTAAGTCTGAAGAGCATTATTATGAATTACTGCATTATAGAAAGTTGACGCTTCTGTGTTTTTGGAAATTCTCGTGTATTAATTATTGAAATTTGGATCATTGTAACGGTTGTTAAATGTTATCATTCATTTTATCATTAACACCGCTAATGATTTTTAAATAGTATTATCTTTCTACCTCTGAAAATGTAATCTGACTCGTGTTACAATATGCATCACCTCGAGCGAAAATAATATTTTTCCGAGAAACGATCAATATAAGTTTAAGTTCCTGCTGTAATATATGAATGCATTTCAGCTGTGTGCATGAGGAGAGTACGAGATAAATTACTGCAATTGAGAGGTTTGCTTTACCATTGATTTTCTTACTTAGTCTTCCGTTAATCTCAACACATTGTATCATTTATTAATGTATACCCTGTTCTCTTGTATAGGCATCCATGGTCTGTTCCTGTGCACTTTGTTTATCCAACTCTATACAAACATTTCTTCCATAGAGACGCTGAGAGATTTGAGTGGTTGAAAGCCGATAAGGTATGAGATCTTTTATGGGCGTTTAATTATATTTACTGATTCTGGTACAAACAACCCAGCAGGCATCTTGTTACAACGTTGTCTCTCAACACTGAATAACCGTTATCAGTGTTGGTTTTGAAAGATGAAATAACATAATTTTTCTATATTGGTCGAATGTTGCGTCAATGTCATTTTTCTATGTTGCTCCAATAATGCTTTTTATTTTGCTCAAACTGTTTCCTGTGTATTTAAATGATCTAACATTAGAGCATTGCTGCATGAGCATACAAAATTGACAATGCCCTAACCCTATAAACATATCAAGTGAGGGAGGGGGAAATCACTCATTAGTAACAATTAATTGATGTTCTTTTAATAAGCATTTGTGACTCTGTTTATACAAAAAAATAAAATTAGTTCATATAAGCAATGTAAACAGTGCAACAGTTAAACAGTAAATGATGTAAACAGTGCAGTACCGCTAACACTGCCAAAGAAATTAAATGTCCTTCTAAACGGTCAACAAACAAAAAAGTAAGATTTAATTCAACATATGTTGTAACAAAGACACTTGTGTTTTTCCTAACTTAGTGCATTTTGTGTCTGCCACCACCTCCTGCTCTGTCTGGAGCGTAACGAAGGTGATCTCACGTGGCATCTTCCACTTCTTTCTCTGAGGCTTTGGATACCTAGAGGATGACCTCTGAAAATAACATAAAATAATTCCAGACGCGCGTCTATCACATTAACGCTGAAAATATCAAGTAGGCAGCTATATTGCGAGTAGAACGCTGGTTGTTGTTATTTATCAGATAAAACACGAGTTTTGCCTGTAATAAAGGGAACGATTTGACAAAACTGGAGCTTTTTGCAAGCACTCTCGACTGTCAAGTGGAACACCATCACGCGCAAAAACTAATTCATACATGGGGATTCTGGGAAATGTAGTTCTCTTCCATAAAGAAATAATATATCAATATATATTGTGTACTGTGATATAGCTTAAAAGTATTGCCATATTATTTTAGGTCATATCGCCCAGCCCTAGTTGTGGCACTCTAATCTTCATTGATGGAAACACTTGCAAATACTAATTTTAAAATAAAAAAGATGCTTCATTATTCTGTAAGCACGCAGCATATATTTCAATTAATATCAGTCCCTTACTGATTTTCTTTTCTGAACAAATGGTTTAATGCTTTCGCAACTTACTGGCTCATGGCATTTGAAAACCACGTAAAGACTCCTGACTGGTTGACTGATTCACAAGGGCTCCTGCGACTGGCAAGTGTATACGCCTCTCCTGCAAATGACAGCATTTTTCTTTTCAGATTGACACATTAAAATACTGAACATTTATGAAATCGCAATTTAAATGCAAAAATTTCAATATATATTCTACAATACTGTCAAACAAATGCATAGCCGTAAAAATAGATTCCAACATGATTGTGTAAACACCTGAAATGTTCCCTGATTTGTAATTCCTCACTAGAAAGGAATCAGGTGAAGGAGCATCTCCTACAAACTTTTAGTGTAAAATACAATGCATAAAATATTACATCACTGGATGCAATCAACTACAAGCTGCCAAATATTCATATGCATTAACTCACTGTTCCCTTGCTTTGCTTGAGGTGTGCTTGATCTTTGAGTTGAACGGATTAAAGCATCCACCTCTGCAAAATACAGTGGTACCTCGGTTCTCAAACTCACTAGAACTCGAATTTCTTGAAAGTCGAACAAACCAGTTGGACCTAGAACTCGATCTGAATATCATAAGTCGAGCCGTGAACGTGACGCTAATATAAATTGTACGCGCCAGGAAATGAGTCATACTACAATGCAATTCTTACTTGAATGCCTTCTTCACAGACTG